>VXBT01005579.1:2063746-2078034 GCA_013400235.1 Oriolus oriolus
GGACCGCGCCGCCGGCCCGCCCCGCCCGCAGAGCCCGATTGGCCGCCACCGCCCCGGCACCGCCGGTCCGTGAGGGATTCCCAGCGCTCATTGGTCTCTTCGCGTGTCCGTCAAGAGGGACACCCCGGGGGCGGGGCTAACGCAGGTTTGGTTACGCCGTCACAGCCCCGTGCCGGGGGCGTCGGCGCGGTGCGCGTGCGCANGGGAGGTGGCAGCGGCCGCCGCGGCTCCGCTGAGGGGCAGAGTCCGCCCGGGAGGCGGTTCCCTTCCCGGCCCCGGGGGAAGATGGCGGCCGCGGAGGGCCTGGGGGCCGAGCGCTGTGACACGGCCGGGCCCGAGTCCAGCGCCCGGCAGAGACGGCTGAGGGGTTTGCACCGAGAGCTCACACCCACGGCATCACTTTTCTGCCTGTTGTACACATTCTTCAGCATTTCTTGATTCTGCTCTGTACCGGGCACAGTCCCAGCAAACAGACGGAAGTCACAGCTGCTTTGCGCACGTTTAAAAACACTCGTTTACCTCACGATCTCGTCTTTTGCTGCTGTGAAAATGCACTTCCCAGCTGCTCCAGCCACACTTCCAGTCAAAGCAAAAGCTCCCGAGCTGCTGTGGAGCGAGGGCCGGGCAGACCTGCACCCACGCCTGGGTTTCCATCCGCTGTCCCCAGGCTGCGGTGCCGCCGCTGCCCGCGGTCAGCCGGGTCCCGATCGGCTGCCACATCATTACACTGATCACAGACACACTCTGGCAGCCTGCGGTGCCCATCCCGTCCCATGCCAGAAACACTCACAGCCTTTATTGGCTGTTTCCTCCTCTGACAGGCTGTTTTATCCCGTCCATGCTTGTTCCCTTTTTGAATATAGATTTTCATACAACTTCCTGAAACATTCAGGAATTCAAGCCTAAATCATGTATACTGGGGGAAGACGTGGCATGAAGGTATAATTAGAACTGTTGAGTTGGGTTTTTTTAATCTCTGAGGACAAGTGAAAACTAAAGCTGCAGCTACCGTTATTTCCTAAACCACTGAGACTAATTGTGGGTTATGCCATGGCACTCCATGTGAGTAGAAGAGGTAAGAGCACCCATAACTTTGTGCACGTCTCCTTAAACTGAAATTTTGGCATTGGCTTTTAATATAATTATATATGTAACAGTAATGGACAAACACAGAGGCATGGATATTCCCATCCTTTCTAGGCAAGGCTATGTCCAGTTCTTGTTTAGGATTATGAACGTCAGCCAAATTGGTTTTGTAAATCATCCGTTGATCAGAAGGCCTATCGTGGTGCAACGTGGATTTTTCTCCTGTGCAACAGTTTTAAGAAAAGCAAAGAACACAAGAGGAAATCTCTGTTGAATAGGATTTCTTATAAAGTACCTACAACTTGGAAATATTCATTCCTTATACTCTTAAATTGCTTAAATATTGTAAAGCATCACATGGAAATGTGTGATGGAATTGTGTTCTAGTATTTTCCAATAAATCAAGTGTTTAAATTCATCTCCCTCATCAGAAACGTAGCAGTAATTCCAGTAATTCCTGTCAGCTTTCATGGGCTTTGCAGATACTCTCTGAGATCAGAAGTTAGTTCAGGGAGCTTGATAGAGGAGGAGGAGGCATGGCTGTCCTGGACTTTGTGTACCACACATCTGTTTTTCTGACTGTTTCTAAAGAGTTGCATAATGTTGGCAACTGTGAAATAAACAGTTCATTCCTGCAATACAATGTAGTGTCAGTCATGATTTATTAGGCAGACTGTCCTGAAATTTGGCTATGGCTGATGCCTATTCACTGCAAATCAAACAGGGAGCTGTAATGCATCTCTGGGCAATCCTGGGTAAAAGCTTAGCAGCCAAATTTCCTGGTTTAATTTAGACAAATCTGGCTACACACCGTTTTCAGGAGTAGCTATGGCTGACAGAAACTGCTGGGATTCTGAGGGTTGTTTTCCTTTCTACACACTTTACACCAGGTGGGGTGGTTAATGTTGGAGTTGTTGTATGAATTGTTTTTATAGTTTTGTGAAGTGGCCATTGGGATTTTATGGGATAATAATGGAGAGAGGCTTAGCTGAGAACGTAGGGATACTGAATTTTGAAATTAGAAAAATGTCATTTTTTGGTAGAATAAAGAACTTTAACTTGATCTACAGACTTTTTTATGCCACCTGAAGATAAAAAGGGTATTAGGGCCTCGGGAAAGGAGCCAAGCACTTTCTGGAACTAGAAAAATAATGTACCAAATGAGTCCTACAGGTAGAGAAGGAGAATTAAACGGAGAATGAAGACAATATTGATTGACTTTTTGAGGTAAATTGTGGAGGAGGCAGCAAAGGGGAGAAGAAAAACGAACAAAAGCACTGTGCGCAAAACCCCTTAACACACCCAAACACCCTTCTCCCTGACGCCTCCTAAGCAGCTCTGAGCAACGCTGATTCACTAAAAAATCTCTCCTCCCTAGAAATAAAGAACAACTTTAGTGCTTTTGACCCGCTGTCGGTGGCCTGGCACAAACGTGAGTGTGCTGGTTTTGGTGCTGGTAGGAGATTTGTGGGCCAGAGTCAAATGCACAAAGACTGGGAGGACACTGGTGTGCACATGGTGAATGTGGAATCTGAGTAATCTTGGTGTTTTGCCTCTTAATTTCCCCCATGGGAATGCTGTAGTGATGAGAGCAGTGTGGCATCCCAACTGAAGTATCAAGGGAGATAATTACTGGAGCATGATGAGAATATGCTAATTGTAGAAGGCTCTGAAGACTTGTTTTATTCCCTTACGCAGACTCTTACTGGGAGTTGAATTTGATGATAAATAAGGGAAAACAATTTTTTTTAATATGAAAATATGGAATGGGGGAAGAGAAAGGTTTATTGATAATACAATCTATTCAAAATGAACACTAACATTTTAAATTATCTGAATGTGTAGATGGCTGAATATAGACATGGGAATGTTTTCTCAGTGCTGCAGCCAAACTTGGATACTTGTATAAGAGAACTTTCATGATATTTTAAGAGGAGGAACTGAAGGGAGCAGGTATTCGTTTCACCAAAGGGAAAAAACAGGTCTGAGTGACAATATTTTCATTTCTCTTCACCATTTTGTCCTTTGGGATCAGACTCTCAGTATGCTGTCCTCCAAAAAAGCAGGTCAGCAGGGAAGGCGATTACTCAGCTGCAAATTGTAATGTTTCTCAGACAAAATTTTTCATCCCAAGTAAGTCTGACATAGTGTGGCTGAGCAAGCAAGCAGCAGGTATTTATGAGAAGTCTGGCTCATAGAGAGCAGCCGTGCACTGACTGTTGTATATCACATAATCAGGACAGTTTCCCCTGCTCCTGATGTGCTCAGATGAATTTTTATGTCTGCTGGCTCTTACTGCTATTCCCCACTGAAAAAGGTGACGATAGAGCACCCTTAGTGCAAACACTTGATCAGTCTGAAACAGAAACCGATTACAAAGGTTGAGACCATCAAAGTATGACGGTTTTTATGGTTGCAAGAGTCTCATATTCTCCTGGTTTTGAGTCATGGGAAGTAGAAAAGTAAGGGAATAGGATTAAAGGATTTATTTTCCAATATGTGCTCCTTGGTAACGGTTTGCTCTGAAAAACCAAAACTAGGTAAGCACTGCAAAAAGATTAGTTGAATGCTGTTTTGAATTTTAAAATGTTGGTAACCTTAAATAAAAGATGTATATTGCAACGGCACCGGTATCCTTCCTGTAACTTCCCGGGAGCATTTTAGTAACAGCACTTCTAAGACCATGATCAAAATGCTGTCACGTAAAAACAGCTAGAAACTATGCGATTAAAGCTTGGTCAGTTTGGTTCTGCCTAAAATAGTGATCCAGAGACTTTGCCCCAAAAGCCGTGCTCAGTTTGAGAAGGAAAGCGGTTTGACTCCGCGAGAACAAGAGTCTCCATACCTCATGTCAGGGCTCTGATATCAAAACCATTAAACAATCCAGACAAGGAGCAAGACTCTCCTTTTGCTGGAAAGACCACATGACTCCTATGGGATACTGGTAATCTGTGAGTTCAAACTCTACCAAAAAGAATAGGAGACACAGTTTTCAGTTTTACTGGGTAGTACCTCACTACATATTTGGTTCCATTGAAATTAATGGTATTTCTTGCATAACAGGATAAAACACGTGGTGAATGTGCAGTTGTCCTCCTGCTCGGTACTTCAGAGCAGCCTAATCTTTCTTCATGCCTTAAGAACTGCTCTGAAAGGAAAACTTTACTTGTCTATTAAACTTTTCTAAACAGTTTGTTAATTTTTTTCCCGAAATTCAAATCTCTAGTGCATCACCAAAAATAAAACCAGTTTCTACATAACACACCAATCCAGATTTGCCAACAAGGTCCTGTTGCTGAGGGCTGCATAGAAATGAAAGAGATAGTCTTTGCTGTGAAGGACCAGCAATTAAAACACATTTTCATGCTATACAATGACTGAGCAGATGACTTCTAATAACACCACCCTATTAGTCTGTGCACAAGCTGGTGGTCCTTAGTGTTGTCAGCACTAAGACAGGTCTCCAAGCTGAATTCCATTTGGGAGCTTGTGCTATGCTTATGGTTAGTAGAGCTGCTGGCCCAATATGGAATTTTTTACCCGAAATTGAATCCCAAAGCCGTGTCCGAGGCTGCAGGAGAAACAATATCCCATAATCTCCAGCTGCTACAGTCACATTCTAACTGTAAACCCATCTTAATCGCTTACTGCCAATACATGACTGTATAATAAAAAAAGAAGGTGTTGGGAAAAAAACAATGTGGGGGTCATCTAAGTGGTGTTTCCTTTGCTTGCAGAGTAGATTATTTGCTCCCATACCTTCATAAGACAGGAAACCAAGGGGTTTTAAAAAACCTTAACGAAAGTAGAATTTCTCCATGTGAATGCGTGGTGGGATGTTGGGATATTTGGCACTATGCAAATTACTGCAGCTGGCAGGTGCTTCAGCACTTACTGTCGTGCGTTAGTTGAAGGAGGAGCAGGTTGCCAGAGGTCTCCAGTAGACTGCCTGTGTGCTCCCAAAGGCAGTTCTGAGTCAATGCAACATTAGGTGCTCTCTTTTTATAGAGCATCATTGACTATGAAAGAAAACGTAGTTTGCTGTATCACTCTTTGCAGAGTGTTTTGGAATTACAGATTGCAAGGGTGTTTCCTAAGCTAGCCCTGTGCTGAGGTGGGTTTGAGTGTTTGTTTGTTTGTTTGTTTGATTGATTGTTTGTTTGTTTCTAGGCACTAAGTCTCGGTCCAATGGCTTTCTGTCTGAGCTGTCAGCAAACCTCCACACGGCCAGCAATGTCACATAACCCACCAGTACTGAAACCCAGAAATGGGGTCATAGGCAGAGCACGAGTTTATTACTTGCTGTGGCGGGTGCAGTCATGCAAACACTCATTTTGTACTGCTGGAGTTGGCTTTGGAGAGCAGCATCTTTTCATACCTGATATTGTTGCAAAGGAGAACAAATGCTCTCCCTTTGTCTGGCACCCACATCAGTGCTAGAGCTGAGCCTGCCCTCAGCCTCACTAACTGGCCTGGACACACACCGACAGGAGTGCTGGAGGCTCTGATTCAGTTGTGCCCCCGGAGCTCTGCAGGGAATGATTTTAGCAGGATTAGATGGCTGAGTAAGCCATGGCAGCCAGCTCCCTGATCCAGCCTTTGAGGCTCAGCAGAACCCCCACTGAAGCTACTGAACATTTTGCTTTCTCAAGGACAAATGAATGTGAACTTTTGCTTTAAAAGAGCAACTGGATATATTGTGCACAGGTGTAGGCAGTAATATGAACAGAGGGTAGACATCAGATCTTGGATACCAACTTCAATGTCCTCTCAGTTCTTCACCAAGTTATTTATTTCAAAAAGTGCATTTCTCCCCACATTCTTCTAATCAGTTGAGTAGGAAAAAAACAAACCACCTACTCCCATGTTATAATGTATATAATGACTGACTGCTCAAGTTTAAAGAATTTCAAGTGCTAAATATAATATTTGCAGTCCTGCAGCTCAGCTATTGGAGGATTCAAGAGCAGTTGGAATACCAGTAATCTCTTGGGACCCTGGCCAGGGAAGACTTCATTTAGTTTAGTTTGTAGGATGCACAACACTTCCCAAAATGGGTCCTCTAGCTTCTCTGCTCAATTCTCCACCTATATAAAGGAGGTAATACTCTTCCATTCCATCAAAAGTGTGGAATAATACCTGCACTTCAGGGCTCCTCATAGTGTCAGTTCTTTAAAATCTTCTTAACAATTTGTCCTGAGGAAACAGAACATGATCTGGGGACGGTAGTGGAGTCATTCAGTCTCAGTGGATAATGTACGTGGCTCCTCTTCTGCAATGACTGCTTTTCTAGCTCAAGGAAAATGAGGGTGATGTCCTACTGACTCCAGAAGTGCTCAATGAAATACCTTGTCTCACCTTGTCCTTTGCATAAGAGCAAATTTTTGCCTGAAGTGTTAATAAAACGTTTCAATTTAAACAGGATGGAAATACTAGAGACTGCAAGGTTTAACAGATGAGTTCTGGTTTGTAGATGCAATGTGCCATTATCACCTCTGGCTGCCTGGCTGGCGTTTGCCAGAAGCCTCAGCCAGGACAGCAGGGGTGGCAGGGCTGTGTGAGCCCCAGCACCAGCTCCCCCAGTGCAGCCCAGTGACTTGGCCTAAAATCACTTCCCCCAGGGCTCAGGCTGTGATCTGAGCCCCCTTCTTCATGGTGGGATAATGGTAAGGTGGTAGAGGGCAATGTTGTGAAGAACACAACCAAAACTTCAGCTCAGGTCATTAAACCTCTCCAATACTCTCCATAAAGAGCGAGTGCCGGGCCCCAAAATCTTGCTGTGTATTGAAGAAATTGAAAATACTCTTTCCCAGGTTTGACCTCATTTTTCAATAGCTCTCTGCAGCGTAAGAGAGCTGCTGCTAATGTTCCCAGTCGCCGCTGTTGGATGGAGTGCGGGAGACTTTAAGTGGCACTGGAGCTGGGGCTTGGGCTTCGAGTGCTACTTCAGGTCCTGAATGTATCAGTGTCCTTTGAGAAGCAAGGACAGGGAGAGATGGGTGTTGCAGAGTGCAAGCCTTCTCTGATGGGGCAGTTTCCTGGGTTGCCATGGTGAGAGCAACCACCCTGCTGCGCTCTGTTGTAACAGCCTCAGAAATACAATGGCCAGAGTCTATTCCAGTGCAGATTTATGAGGATGCTGAGGCACTTACTCCAAAGCATATTTTTCTCCCCCCATTGCTATAGTCAGTTGTTGTCAACAAATGTTCTGTAACTCTTCCTGTATTTTACTCCTGGGAACAGGCAGAAACCAACCCTAAAATCCAATAAATGTGGAAATGGGATATGTTTTCTTTAAAAACTTTTTTCCTGCATTTTCTTTGCCTTTTACTCCAGACCTGATGTTCTGGTTCTGGCCTTGCAGATCAAAGCATTTTGGGTCATCTCTGCCTACTTTTGCTGCTCCAGCTCACCCCATTTCATTGTGGACAGTGTCAGCCAAACGGGGACAAAGTACAGGCACTCACCAAAAGGTCCCCAGCCAGAATTTTCCCTCCATTTCTTTTACGTCACCATTCCCAACTGTCCGTCACACACCAAAACTGATCAGGTTGAAGGCATTTTTTTCATCTTCCTGTGTTTGTAAAACTACTGGTTTTCAGTCAAATTGGTTCCCCAAGCTGGTCAGTGGCCTCCTGCTATGTGGAGGTGCTGAGACACATTACAGTGACAGAGCACACATGAATCAATATGAAGTCATCAAGCAACAGCAGCTAAATCCTGTGTTCTAAGTCATTCTTCTCTTCTGCAGGTGAAATACTAGCTGCCAAATTCTTTCACCTTTAGGTTATCTTTTGGGAGGAAAGAAGAAGGAATAAGACAAGGGAATAAGAGTTTTTAAACATTGGCCTTCCCTGAGGTAAAAATGTCTGCTGAAATGGTGAGGAAAAATCATAAATAATCCAAGCACAACTTGCAGAACAAATAAGGCATTCTAAAATTCAGCTGAAATTTGTTTTAAATTCCCTGTGCCCCCATTGGCACACACTGGCTTTGGCAGGCTGTGTCAGCTGGAGCTCTGCCAGCCCAGGGGTGATCGCTGCCATCCATCCAGGTTGTTTATCTGGAATAAAGAACCTTCCTGCCAGCCAGAAGGTCCTGTCTGCAGGTGGGTGCTGGATGCCGGATGCACAAGAGCTTGTGGGATCTGCTCGGGCTGGGAATTCCTGGGCTGCATCGTCATTTGGAGCATTGGGTTGGTTTCCTTTGCTGCCTCAGCTCTGCCAGAGGTTTGAAGAGACTGAACTTGCCCACCTGGAGCAGAGCAGTTTTGGTACCTTTGTGTTTACAGTGAGTACAGTGAGTTCTTCTATCTGGCTGCGAGGTACCTGTGATGTGCTTTCAGGGGCAGCAGTTGGGTCTTGTTGGATATTTTATGAAGTGTTTTTAAGTCTGGGGTTTTCCTGTACCCAAAACCCGACAGTTGTCACAGAGCACAGCAATGAAATCAGATATTTGATACATTTCCCTTCTTCACAGGAATGCTTACTATTCTTCCTCTGAAGTCACACTTTCCTGCTGCCACCTCTTTTGTTGTTTTTTTAGTTTTTTTCGCAACTGAATTGTTCTAGTCCACGCGGGACATCATGTTTTCTACATAACATTTTCTCCATTTTGGGGAGAGTGATCATCATATATCATCATATATCCCCTTCAAAAGTTGCATTTGTATTTATATCTGTCATCTAAAGGTCACTGTGCCAGGTCCTTCCCTCTGAATCAGTGGAAACAGATGGTAAAAATACATATGGGATAAGAAATGTCTAAATTTCCTTGTCTGGAGCAGGCTCAGTGTCTTGGCTTATACTGTGCCACAGCTGGCAGTTCAAGGGATGTTGGGGATGAGGCTGGAGGAGAAGGTGTGTGTCAGTGCAAAGAGGTTCAAATATTTTGGGGGAAAAAGATAATTATTCTGTTCTAAAAAGCAATATGTTTCTCTAAATAGCCTAGAAGCATCACACTGAGTTAGATTTGGGAAGGGAGGTACTGCTGGTTTTCATTTGGGGGGCTTAATACTGCTCATACGTTTTTTACAACTGTTTTATCTGAATTCATGACAGTTAGATTATCCCTTGGCTTTATATTAGTGTCTAATATATTTAATATTCATAGATCCATAGTTCAGCATGTGTAATCAAATAATTACAGATGCCATTAGCTGAGTTATCACACTAATCTGGGTGTATTTCAATGGAAAATAATTTAATGAAATTATCACTTAATTTCTGGAGCCCTCTTCTCTGCACAGAAATGAAAATGAAATGAAAGTGCTGCTCTTTTTCCTTCATTAAGAAACTCCAGCCTTGATTAACAAGACCTGAACATCCAAACATTTAAATCTTGGTTTCCTGAGTTTCTACTCCCAGTGGCATTCACAGGAGGACACCAGATTAAAAAATAGAACAGAAACTCCCCATTTACACAAAGGCTGTGTGGGAGGGAGAAGGGAGCAGTGGTGCCTCCTCCTCCTGTGCTGCACTCCTGGAGCAGGGAACACACCAAGCCCTTGAATGGCAGGAACAGCCATGGCAGGAGAAGCTGCAAGGGGGAAGATCTCTGTCCGTAGGCAGCTGCTCTCCACCTCTAAAGCCTGTCTGTGGAAGGTGTTGCTCATCAGAAGGGCCAGGAAGAGAGGGTATCAAACACCTTGGGAAAGGTCAGCAGAGCGGGAGAAGGGAGTGGATGGCAGAGAGGCTGTGAGTGTTCCCTGCAGAGCCTCGGGCACGGACAGAAGGCTCAGCTCTGGCTGTGATGGGGCCACCCCTCACCTCTGCTCTCTGGAGGGCTGTGTCCTTGCTTTACGTGGTGCAAGTCACGTAGGTTACAGTAAATGGCTCCTTGCTGTCGCTGACAGTTGTTTCTGCACTGCTTTTGAGCCAGCTCTGAACTCATATTCTCTTTCTCACATCGATTTGGGAGCACTGATACGAGCTCAGCGCAAGGCCGGCAGCTGCAGAGCTGTTGAATCTCCAGGTGTTCCCTCCAGATGTTCTCTCTCACCTTACCTGATCCCCTGTTACCTCAGTGTCCGTATCCTCCACCCCTACACCCCGTACAAAGGCAGTGTTGGAATTCCATGGCACCCACAGGGGACAGAAGCTGGGACACTGAACCTGGCACAAGTAGATCAGGAGCACCCGCTCCTGGATACCCCAGTCCTTGGGGCTGCCATCCACCGTGCAGCCACTGCAGCCCTTCACACAGGGAATGCTGCACCTGGGAGAGCCTGCACCTGAGCATTCAAGGGAGATGGGAACAGCCAGGGATCTCATCAGCAATACAAGAGAAACAAAATAAAGGGATTAAAGACATTAATGGATTCATCACCAGCATCGCAGTGGTCTGGACACTTCTGACTTAGGAATTCCCCAAATTCCCACTACAAACCTGCAGGATCAAGGAGGCTGGCAACCATCTTCAGCAGTGAGGCGAATACAGAGCAGCTCTTCCCTGGGGCGCACTCCCACAGCAGTGGTTTATTGACTTCCTGAGTCCAAGGCTCCATCCGTGTCCAATCATAATAATGCTGATCTGCCCCTTTATAAATAAAAACAGAGCTGTTGGGAAGCTGTATGCTATGGGATCATTTTCAGCAAACCAGACTGTGAGTAGCTTTTTTCCTTCTGTTTGACCCAGGAGTGAGTGCAATTTGGTGGTGCAGGAGGGTGCTGTGGTGCCAAGGTGGGAGTGTGGGGACGCTGCCCTTCAGCATACTTGACACTCCCCTGGTCTAAAACTTTGTGTCTGAAATCCTCTGCTCTGTCATATGCAGAAAATCAGGCATATTTTCACAATAGTGTTTCAGGTAAGCAGGGAAAACAAATTGGAATTCTAGATCAAGCTTTTTGTTGAAGCACTACCTTAATTCTGGGTTTAAATCCCTCCTCATTTTCCTTCAATGTGGTTCTTCACTTTCTGTGCTGGGTATGGCTGTGTGCTATTAAGGGAATGTTATGTTCCACTTGAGAGGTGGTAAAGTGAAAATCGCATAAATACTCAAGAAGAGCTCTTTGAGATGCTTCAGGACTTAAAGAGCTATGAATTTGCAAGCTCTACTAGCATGATCTCCTTTTATGGCGTATGTTTGTATCAAAATATGGTATTTTTACACTCAGATTTGACATGTGGATTCCTTCCAACAGGAATAGAAAGATGGCATCAGTCATCTGTATTTGAAATCCAAATGGAGGATGTTACATATAAGAAGTGGCATTGGGTAATGAGAGGGAAGTCACAAGTGACTCCTATTGATCCTCAAAGTGTGACCCTGAGCAAGTCCTTGAATCTTCTGTGCCTCAGCCTGTGATGCTCAGACATGATTAGCATGTGTACTTTATCAGCAAGGTTGTTGTGCAAGTTATTTAATGAGTGCTTGCAAAATGATTTGCGGCATTTGAATGGCAGAGGCTGTGTAATTGCACAGCCCTGCTCTGGTGGATAATTGCAGAGGCTGCAGGGAGCCTATGGCGAGCCCCTGGCTGCCTCCCTGCTGAATAACCCACGGACAAATGAGCATTTTAGTGCTGGGAGGAAAATCCAGTTACCCTGAAGCGTAAGTGTGGATCCTCCGCATTTCTGGGCAGTTCATGCTTCCTTGTGTAAAACTCGGAGGTAGAAGTTTGCTGCTGAGTGCTAAGCAGATTTTCCTAGTGCTGTCTTCTGACTTGAAAATATTACTTAAGCAGAGAAAAATCTGTCAAAGCCAGCAACAATCTTACCAGCAGGGAGAAAATACTATACTTCAAGTGTGTCTCCACCAGGATGAAGAGCTTGCCACTGAAGGTGTCTTTGTCCCAGAGAAGGAGTGCAGTCCTCGTGTGTATTTTGTCAGGCCTCTCTCTATACCCCTGTACTCCTCACATGTCCAGCTGGAAGGTCAGCCCGTGGATGACTCTGAGCTGTCACATAACACTAAACCCTGCCAAACAAACCCTTCCAGCAGTGAGGAAACTGAGCACTGGATCTCGCTCCAGAGCCAGGATCCTGCTGCGCTTGCCTCTCCCTCTGCCACCTCTGCCTTCAGGGCTGATGCTCTCCCTGATGTCCTGCCCCTGAGGACACCTGACACAGCTCCAGCCAGGGCTTTGACCTTCTGTCTGTGTAAATAGAGCAGCTTCTTTCCGATGTTTGCACTAGAATTCCCCAACTGCAGCAGTGCACAGAGGGACTCGTTCAGTTGTCACTTTTGGTGCCGTTTTTCCTCCTGAGCAGGTGCCTTTATAGAGAATTCTGGTTTAAACTTCCCAGCTGTGTCAGGAGGCTTCGACATGCACCTAAAGGCACAAAATATTTACTGTTAAAGAGCATATGTAGGACCTGCTCCAATCACCCACCTGTGCTGAGGAGATGAATTCCTACTGATCTGGCTTTTTGCCCCGTACTATACCAGTTTTATTAAAACTTCCTCCTCACCTTATGAATCTTGCTGTTCCTTTGCAGAGCCAGGGCTATGTGTGTCTCACCCTATGTATGCAAACCCCTCAACTCAGGGTTTAAAAACACTTCTTAAAAATTAGCACGTGGTTCGTTTTGTTCCATGTAGAGGTATATGCCCGTTAATTTTGAATGTGAGTATAAAGTCCATGGATTCAATGTAATCTGCTTCATTCCTCAGTAGGGATTTCACTGGGATGGACGGAATAAAGCTGCTGCCCACCCCTGGACACAAGCTGACTTTGGAGGGGATTTGCTAGTGTTTAAGCTTTAAGGCAGCACAAAGACAAGTTTGGATTGCTATAGCTATCTTACCTGGATTTAATTTCAGTCCATTCCCTTAAGGAACTACTTGTGGGCGTAATTTGAATAAGCAGCCTTTAATAATACGCCTAGATGTGCTTATGATTGTGAGCGATCTGTTTCTATATAGTGGGTGTTGAATTACTCTTTGTGATTTGGGGAAAAAAACTCCAGAAAGGGATTTTTAAACAAATAAACCTATTTCTTACGTAGATGCCAATTTAGGTGATAATCTAGAAATAATTATTCTTTCTACCACTGCAATTTAAAACAGCCATGGCATGACATAATGAGCTGTGCTTTGGACAATGTTGTCAAAAACCGTGCCCAAAGTCACTAAAGGCCAGAAGGCTTGTTAACTGGAAAGACCACGGGCAAGACTCTTAATATCTTCCAGAAGGAAAGAAATCTGTGAGAGCACTCAGATTTCTTCATTCTGAATGCATATCTAATTTTTTAGGCCAACTGAACAAAATGTCTGTCTAGAGAGCTCCAGAAAGAGGAACAAAAGTAAACTATAAATATTCAGCTCTTGATTTCAGATTTTAATAAATTATGAGCTCTGGGAAAAGCATTTTTTCTTCCAAATAACAACTGACTTGATTCATTTTATAATTTGGTTGTATAGTGCTTGTCACCTTCTATCTGGAAACAATCCATCAGTCTCTGGCAACGCTTTAAGATGACACATCCCAAAGGAAATTGGGTCCAAGGGTCTAATGAGGAACAACCACTCCCCGTGGAAGCCGCAGTCTGTGTCTCTGTACCCGTGTCTATAGCTATAAATAAAGTCTCCTGCACGGGAAGCTGTGATGGGAGACGCGATGCTCAAAGATTGCTTGACCTATATAACAGCCAGGGAGTGCTCAGGTGCCAGCCCCGGGTGGGTGACAGCGGAGGCTCCCCGGGCTGTGTCCCTGCAGCCCAGCCATGGGCACGGCGCTGCTGCCAGCCCGAGCACCCGCTCTGTGTTCCAGAAGCACGCCTGGCACACCCGGGGCTGGGCACACCCGGGGCTGGGCACACCCGGGGCTGGGCACTCCGGCCGTGCTGACCGTGTGCCTCGTAGCCCGCCCGGTACCGCTGGCCTGGGTTGACGATCTGGATGCGGAGACACTTTCAGCTCTAAGGGAGATGAAGCCAAAGCAAACAAGGGCCAGCGTTAATCGCTAAGCTGCACCTTCCTGGTGTTCCCCCGGACACAGCCGTG
The DNA here is from genome assembly GCA_013400235.1 of Oriolus oriolus. NCBI lineage: Eukaryota > Metazoa > Chordata > Aves > Passeriformes > Corvidae > Oriolus > Oriolus oriolus. The sequence continues at coordinate 2,077,779 of VXBT01005579.1, forward strand.
ACCGCGGGGAGCGTGGCACCCCTGGGCCCGCCTGTGGCCCGGCGGCCGGGCAGCCGCGATGCTGCTGGCTCCCGCCGGGCCCGCAGCGCTCCGGGGGAACCGGCAATAAATTATTATTCCGCCAGTTTGGAAATTGCCGGTTGTTTTTCAGTGCTCAGAGGAGGGTTTCTGGAGGGGTAACACCACGCACGAGCGGAGCTCTCCCCGCGGCCCGAGGGAAGGAAAGGCTGGGAATGCCAACTGTTGCACGCGCAAC
>VXBT01005579.1:2082893-2107647 GCA_013400235.1 Oriolus oriolus
GCTCCCTGTGCCCAGCTCCCAGAGCCCAGCTCCCTGTGCCCAGAGCCCAGCATCCAGCTCCCTGTGCCCAGCTCCCAGAGCCCAGTGCCCAGCTCCCAGAGCCCAGCTCCCTGTGCCGGGCTCCTCCCGGAGCCTTCAGCAGCCGCAGAGGTGCTGGCTCTGTTCTTGGAACACTCACACCTGCCCTCAGCTTCCCATCCAGGAACTAAACTTCCACGAAATAAATAAATAAATCTCTACTGGCCACGGGGAGCTGAGACATGAAACATTAAGTTACTCAATTCATAATGTCCATTTACCTTTCGGCGTCTGTAAATAGTTACAGCCCCTAAAGGAGAGCAGTGATGTCAGAAATTTCCTGGCTCCTCGGAGCCGGCGCCGAGCTGAGCTGCTGGCTGGGCAAGGCGAGCAGGGTCTCGCAGAGCAGAGTTACATCACCGCCCCTCTGTCACTCGTCAGCAGCCTTAAACTGCGGCCGAACCAAAGCCAACCCAAGCAATGTACTCTCCCCTGCTCCATCTACATGCGGTCCTGCACTCTTAGTTTTCAGGTGTTCCAGGGGCTTTATCAGGTGTAATTTATTGCAGAATCCTCCAGCCTGGATGGGCTCGGGGGCGGTGAGAGCAGTGTGCCCTCCCCTCGGGGGGTGCAGGGCACCCCGGGCTCCCCAGGGAGCCGCCCAGAAAGGGGGTGCTGCGGGGGGTCAGCAGGCTGTGCCCGAGCCCTCCGGGAGAGGCTGTGAGCAGGCAGACGTGCGGACCGAGCCGGCCAGCCCTGCCCCAGGGGCTCACTGGGACCCTCCTTCAGTCCGTGCATCGGCTCACTCGGGGCCCTTTCAGAGACGCTGGGTGACTCGGAGGGGACTCTGTGGTCATCTCAGGAGATGTCTGATGCCCGAGCACTGGCTCGGAGCAGCAGCACACAGACCATTCACTTGAAGCTTTTTAGAAGTCAGATCTCCAGAGTCGAGGAATGACTGCTCTCTGCAGGGGGGGAAACAGCAAAAGAGATTAGTCTTCTCCAAGGCAAGCAAGTGTTCAAATAGTATTCATCACTTAGTGAAAGGGCTGCCGTAAAAGCAGTACCCCCTGAACCTCATGAGAGGGGCTTTGCTTTAAGCACAGCCTGAACTGACAATTAGGGGACCTGTGGCTGATGTAACTGAGACCCCAAGGGGTATTCAGAGACCACAGGGAATTCAGTCAAACATAAGGACAGGAATTCCAGGACTGGAATCCCCATGAAAGCAAGGCAATTCCATTAGGTGCCAGTAGTCATTTTCCAGTGAATCCATGGCAGTCCTACCACACTGGGAATCACTCAGGAGCCTCAGCAAAAGTGCATGAGATTTTCTTCTGTTGGACAAGGAGGTACCAGAAATCAGCAGTGCTGCCTTGTGCTGGATCTGCAGTGCTGACCACTCGGGTGGGGCTCTGCACTTCCCGCGTCTCATGTGATTTACACGGGAGAGGGGTGAGGGCAAGGATGGAGTGCATCCCTCTGCTGCATATCAGAGCTCCATGTGCTGGGACAGGTTGCAGAAAAACACTGAACTTTATATTATAGCTATAGTTGGAACAAGGTTTAGGAAACACAAGTAGCTCCACTTTAGAAAATTGGAAAAGTGCCTCCTTGGGAATAGGGCTGCGTTAGCAGGGCGTTTTGGCTGATTAAGTGAATTTGCACACAGATTTTGCTGTTTCAACAAAGAAAAAAGAAAAGATTTTTCATCCTATTTGGCTGTTAATTTTTCCAGAATTTGCCTGCCAGGGTAATTGTTTAGGATGGCGAGCGATTAAGATCTGTTTTGCAAACAGAAGTATAATGAGGTTTTAATATCTGGCATTTCCACAGCAGTACCCTCAAATCCCCATAAGATAAAATACAGTCAGGAAGAACAACAGACATCTCCTGGGTTGTCACCAAGAGTTTTCTGGCTTCAGTGCTTTTGTGTGGTTTTCAAAAAAAAATGAAACGAGATGTAAGATTATAATTATCCATGATGGCAACACAATGCTCATAATGAGAAAACAATGCATTTTGGACTTCAACCCAGGGCAGCAGCACACGCCTCTTCCTCTCTCCATCCCTCTGAGTAGCTGAATTAAAAATAAAATATGAGCTGGAGGAGGAGGCACAGTGCCCACGGGCAGGAGGAGCAGCCCCAGCCCGGCCGTGCCGCGCGGCTCCGCTCACGGTGGGAGCGCTCTGGGCCCAGGCCAGCGCCCGTGCGGGAGGATATGGGATCACTTTTCACTTTGACAACAGGAAGCCCGAGACAAGGCATTTCCCATTCTTGTCCCAGCATTATATGAATGGCCTTTAAAAAAAGGAATGTCCCACAGAGGAGTGGTTTTAACAATGTCCCTGCTTGCTATGTGCTCTGCGCAGCCGAGTGCGCTCCTCACAGTCAGAGCAAGGCTGCTCGTCAGGGCTTCCTCGGGCCCCTCCTCTTGATGGCACTGACCATGAGACCCCCTGCACCTTGATCTGGGGCTCTAACACTAATGGCCCTTACCTGGCACATTTCCAACAGGATATTGGAGTTTAGATCCAGGTGCTGCCCAGACCAAGTGTTTAACACTCATTTCAGTCACGGAGGAGAGAGAGGAGGGAGCATCCTAGCCGTGCTGGGGTCTCACTTCTGAGGTCCCACCACCTCCTAGGCATGGCTGAAGAGATTTCTGCTGTCCTTGATGCCCAGGGAGAGCCTCTACCAACTCTGACCCTGCTGTCTTACTCATACGGTCTCTTTTTCCCTTTTGCAATCCTCCTTTCTCCCACCTTATCCTCTTCTGCAAACTTTTTTTTTCTTTGAAATCTCTCTCCCTACTTTAATCCCTTCTTCCACTGTTTCTCTAGAATAAGGTCTCACGTTCAGTACCACAACTTCCAGAACAGCTTAGACTTCTCCCAGTCATCGTGTCAACAGCTGGACCTATTTAGAGTATGACTGATGCTTTCACTACTGCCCATTCCCTCTTTCCATGTAGACATGGGTCCTGGCTGCCTCCATACACACTGTCCATTAATCAATGCTTAGCTAAGTCATAAATAATCCCTTTAAACTCTTTTTGCAAGTCTTCCAGCCTTTGAACTGCTCTGTATAATTTGCTCCAGTGCATCTTGGAAAGAACCTTTAAATGATTCAAATATTGCCTGAATTTTTCATGGATCCTCTGCAGAGAGGTGACATTCATCTGAACAATCAGCTGTCATTTGCACCACGTGGGAAATGGGACAAGCAAAAGTTAAACCTTCTCCTCAGGGCCGTGCAACAGCCTAGACAGAGATGTAGTTCCTTGACCCTAGTGCCAGACCTGGCCCCAAACCACGTGGCAAGTAGATATCTATCTCTTTAGGAGGATTGCCATGCTGATCTCATCACTGGCATCTCACCCGCCCGCTTTTTTATCTCTAATTATGTACTGACACAATTATCCTTCATTACAGAGAGTGCACGCTGTGCACACACAGACAGGGAAGCAAGCTCTGCGCTGCAGCTGGGCCATGCTTTATTCTGTCCAGAGCAAGATTTACCCACCAGCATCATTTTTTAACTGTTGAGTGCAATAGAAACCAGTGAGGGGGGTTGGGTTTTCTTTCTCTGGATAGAACTGCCCTGGTGTCACAGTTTGCAGTTCAGCCACAGAGATACAAATTGTTTTCATTTCTTCTCGCTTTTAGCATTTTCTGCAATATTAAGTTTATCATTAGACATGATAAAACTGCTATCACTAAAGCTTTCTGCTTGGTTCAGGGCACTTTCTCATGTCATCTACCTGTATTTATTTCTCCTTTGCAAGGATATAAATAGACAAAATGTATGACCCGAGGCAATCTGGGTATGGCAACCACTTCTGAAGTCACCAGATGGAAATCAATCAGATTTTAACTGCATAAGAGTGAATAAGGATCCCTGGCCTGATGACTGCCATCCTCTGGGTCACCCATGAGCGAGATTTCGGAGAGGAGAGGGGCCTGCAAGTGAGGCTGAGGTGGAGCCCCACACCTCCTGCTCTCGGCGCTGCTCAGACGCTCCAGCCCCATCTCCCCCAGCGAGGTGTGGGTGGTGGGCACGGCCCCAGTCCCTGGCTGACCTTACTGCCCCGGGCTCCTGCAGAGACGTCACTGCACAGTGGCTGCCTCTGCCAGCCTGCACCCAGCCAGGGTTATTCCCTGTCAGTGAGACTGGCTCCTGCCTGCCCACTCATACCCGCCTGGCACCTGCAGGAGCGGGCCAAGGGCCCTGCTTCATGGGTGCCCAGGGTCTCTAGGGTGGCTTCTTGTGCCTCTGGTTACAAACAGCTCCAGCCCAAAGCCAGTGGCCTTTCACTGGCACATGGCACCTTCAAACAACCAAGGCATTTGGTGACAGGAGTTCATTTGGCTGAATCAGTCGTAGGTCAGTGCTTAAATAAATCCATTTGTATCTTGGTTCCTGTTTTGTTTCATCTTGACTTTTGGAGTCAACCTGAGAAAGAAAGAGACAGTTCCTGATGTAGTATGAATCTCTGTTTTAGCAGCTGAGGATGTGAACTTTTCTGTCTCACACCAGAAGGGAACTTCTCTGCTGTCAAGAGCTGGCTTTCCCATTTAATGCAGTCCTCTGTCCTGCTGCCAAGGGAATGGGTTTCAAATTCCTCTGAATTTTCTTGGATAAATGGCTAGACCATGCTGGTTTGCAAACTTACTAAAAAAGGAGGCAGGGCTGTGTTTTCCTTTGTTTGTATTGTTTTAAGCAAGTTGATACATTCCACAAGTAAAAATGTGCTTTGTTTTATGCATAACAGTAAAAGACGTTGGGAAGATGAGGCTCCAGAAATTCCATCAGGAATTCCCCAGCCGGTTTTTCATCTGTGTCACCTCACCAGGAGTGAGGTGCTTTGCCACTGATCAGATTTTGATAGTGCTGTATTTCATGTGCCGTTTGTCAGGTTTTAGCGCCATCAGAAAAGTTCCAGTGGACCGTTTTTGTGGAGGACAGAGTGGGAGGAGGACTGAATCGGAGGTGGACAGGAAGATGACTCTCCCCTGACTCGGTGAAAGAAATGAAAAATATCTCCCACAAAAAAGAAGAGAATCTGCCAGTTCACAGGAAGGTAATGCAGTCTGCCTGTGGCTCTGCCATGCACTGTGCTCAGAAACTCTAAAAACTCTCCTTTTTTTTTCTTTTAGAATCAAGAGAAACTGTACAATATTTACACCCTTCTTGAGCAGAGCAGAGGAGTGAGTCACCACACTTACCTCACCGCAGTCCCTGACAGCAGCATCTGAGGCACTGGGCAGCATCGCTGATCCCGAGCAGGGAGGGAGAGGCAGCACCAGGGCAGCCCCTGCAGGAGCAGACCCACATCTGGCTGCTGGGCAGCCATGATACACACACCAGAAATCCTGCTACAGCAGAGCCTCCATCTCTCTGTACACTTTCTGAATTTGGGGCATCCTGTTAAAGATTTGAGGACTCTTCAAGCAGTGTTTGTTTTTAAAGGAAGTTTTGGGCAAAGCCCAAACAGCTCCAGCTTGGTGAGTCAATGTTTCTTTCAAGCTTTTCACCCCATTTGCAACTTGATTGGTAGCAAACTGTACTCGAAGGACTATTTTCATATGATCCTTGATGTTATTCCACCAAATCAGTGTAACATTAGTCACCATGCAGAGCAGAACCAGCTGGAAAACAGCACAGAATCCAAGTGTTGCTCTTGTTCAGAGAAACACTCAGACAGCTCAGCATCCAGCTCTGTCAATGCACCTTACATTGATCTTTTGTTCTTAATCCTGCCTTCTCTGGAGATAACATCCAGTGAAATTGCTCTAACTTTATTTGTGTAGGTCTAATGCTGATCAAAGATCAGGATACTTTCACATACAGAACATTATGAGATAAAGACTGATCTTAGAACCAGAGAGGGTGCAGAGCATGCCATGTCCTGCCATAATGAGCTGTGACAGGGAAATAAAATGACTTGTCTAATACTTCTGAATCTGCGAGGGCTGAAGAGAGGTTCCAAATAGGTCCCTGTGTTACTCTGCTCATTGAAAATTACATTATTTTATCGTGTTTTCATAGTAAGAGATGGGTTTATATCATTCTGCATACCAATAGCAGCATTTCTAGTTCCACATTCTCGACCTTTTATCTCCCCTAACACTGCACTCCACAGATCCATTTCCCCACTGAGAGGCTTCCACCACTGGGCTGTGTTATCACTGCCAAGCAACCACCTCGATATTTGAGTGTTGTATCACCCCTGCCTGTAACACAAACCGAGCTGCTCAGGACATCCTGCAATACACATTTAGAGAGTGATTTGACTAAAACAGGGGAGAAGAGATGGGATGTGGTCTCTGTGCCTTCCCACAATCTCCTGCCAACCCTTCCACCCTCCTCCACTGCTGAGCTTTGCCTCTCTTTCCCTGGACCACTGTAGATCCCTACAGTCTCTTGATAAAGCAGGACAGCACATTTTGTTCTTCCCCCTGTGAGAAGTCTCACAGGTTGGGATTTAGGAGCTGAGGCAAGAGGTAAGCAGGTTGGTTTTGAATGGTCTCACAGTTTGCCACTATGCCACTTAAACCGGAATGTAAAGCAAACAGCACCAAGCAAACTGGAGGCGATGATAGGAAGCGGAGATGGACACTTTGGGGGCTGCCAGATATTTTTTGAGCCACTGTCAACCTACAAGCTTTGCTTTCCATTGATTTATCACCTTATTGCTCTCAATATCAGGATGACAAAGATTCTCTCAGGCATCTGATAACGAGGGAGGCTCTTCCTTGGTCTCGCATGCACTGCATAGCTCACACTGGGGGCCCTGCAGGCCGTGACAGTGTCCTCCTGCATATCTCCAGAGAGAAGGGACAACTGAATGTCACACAGAAAGTTTGGTGATATCTCTGTGCATTGCTGAGAAGTTTGTGACATTTGGCATGTTAGGGGCTTGCCACTGTGATACACTGGGCTTTACGCCGGGCTTTAACTCTGAATCCATGACAAATTCCTTGTGCCTGGGCAGCACATCTCAAAGTTTGCCCTTCTATCCCCACCTGGCTTGTGACTCAGACTGCAGCGTAGAATAGAAGCCTTTCTCTTAAGGTAACCATGCATTGAAGACCCTGGTTCTCAGGTTCGCCGTGTACCTGGCATCTACATTTGCCTGGGTGTACCAGTTCCTGAGTGTGCCCCTCTCATGGGAAGGGTCATATGTTAAGAAATAGGCCTCCTCTAATTAGCCAAATTCAAACTGTAGAACTGAGTGGTTTTCCCACAAAGCATCATTTACATTTACCCAGAAGCAGAACCCCGAGTACCTGGAACCTGTCAAGAAGGTTCTCACCTTCACTCTGGGAAGAGATCAAGTAGACAGTTAATATAAAATCTCCTTTTATCCTTTTATATTTGCTTATTGCCTCTCTCTTTTCAGCCCATTAGGAAATAAGGTCAGCATCACCTCACAGAGTACCTGTCATGCTGTTTTGCTGTCCCCTACTTCTTTTTGTTCACCGAAAGCAATCCTGATCTTGTCTGAGCTTTGTCTCAGCCCTCACATCTGGAGGGTTCATGTCATGAGGAGCCAGGAAGACTACATGAAGAAAAGGCACATTCACAAAACAGGAAAGGTTATTCCCCTTAAAATTCTTCCTGTTATTTTCTTTTCAGTGAAGATTTGAAAATTCTCCTACAGAAAGACCCTGGCCACGAGGCAGTGAAGTATTTTCCCACGTCTCTTCCCAAGCTCTTGAAGAACATCTAGTCCTTCTGCTGTAGGGGCTTCATCTTCCCTGATTCAATCAGTGACCTTTCCAGATAAGTTATTGTTTGATTTCCCCAAATTCTCACTGCTCCCTAGGCCCTGCAAGCTTGGTGATAATGTCCAGTGAAAAGTCTTCTAACCTGCTCAGCTGCTCTCCGGTGCAAACTTATCAGCCCTGCTGCCTCTCTGGTATCGAGTCCAGGCTTGTCAGTAAGTGACTCTTCTTTCAGGAGTCCTACATGCTGGAAGCAGATTTAGTTTCATGATTGTTTCCCATGAAAGCCGGATGACTCTTAGTCCTGAGAAGAAGTAGGTCGTATTAGCGAGGCTAACAGGATTAAGCACAGTTCAGTAGGACACTCAGATGGCCACGGATTTCTGCCCTGCTGACAGGCACCGTGCAGCACATCAGAAAGTGCCAAATGTCCCTGACAAAGGAAAAACTTAAATTCTCGTTCGTTTGGTAGACACCTACTTCTACCTTGAATAAAGAAAAAAAAACCGGGCAATCTCATGATGGGGTCCTGGGAGTAAAACTCCCGTTTTACCCTGGACTTATCTCTTTATGCGTGGCTCCTGGAAACACCCACCAGCAGAGCAGGAGCTGTGAGCGTGTGGGGGATGCGGGGCTGGGCACAGCCCACAGCCCTGACTCCCAGTCTCCATCAGCTCCCAGAACAGCGGCGATTACATCCTCGCCACTGCCTCTAGAGGGTAGAGCAATCATGAGTCTCCACAGGGGCAGGCAGGCTGAACAGTGCCATTTCAGGCTCCTAAAAGCTTTAAAATTTCCTTAGCAACCCTGCACAAAACCTGCCAGTCAGTGCAGCCAGCCGGCAGACCTGAGACTGGTGATGCAGCAGTTTCGCAGCGCGCTGCCAGATCCATCCCGCTCCAAACATATTCATAGCAGCCTCATGGACGTCCCAGGACTGCTTTGGCAGCAATTGCGCAGGATAAATAAAGCTCCCATTGTTGCAGATGACTCTGCTTTCAATTGCACGGGAATCCAGGCCAGCGGGGACTTCTGCCTGATAAAGGCTCGCCCATTCCGCACGTTCGTGCTCAGCTGCAGCACTACGCTGCACCTCCCCGAGTTTATTCTGGGGCAGCTGCTCCCTAGTCATTTGCAGCACTTTTCTAAGCAGCTAAGCCTCCCCCATAATGTTTAATTCTTGTATGCCCAGCCTCACTGTACTGCCATTTGAACAGGCAGGACTGGATATATTCTCAGCCATAGGTAGGTCTGGCTCTGCACATGAATACAGAGGGAGTCTTTGCCTCAGAAATCTTTTTGGGGAAGAGGGGTTTATATCATGTGAGCAGAACACAAGTCTATAATCAAGGGCTTTTGTGATTTCTGAATTATCAAGTGGAAGGAATACTGTTCTTTCTGTGATATGCCTTGACAGAAAGTCTTCTTGTACTCAAGTGTGAGATGTGCAAGTTCACTTATAGCAGCCCTGATCATGACCTCTGAATATATGCCTGAAAACTCCTTGGATTTCACTAGCTGTAAATATTCCTTTCACAGAATAAATTAAAAGGGCCTGATGCAGATGTTTGCATTCTACCTTAACTTTACAATGCATTTATTTGTCCCTCCAGCGATCTGCTGAACAATAACTGCTCCTGACTTATGTACAGCCTGCACAGCACAGAGACACAGCCTCCTCAGAGAGAAATACCAGTCCATCTTCATTTGCTTAACTACCTTCCTCCTAAAACACTTCAGAAACTGCATGCAACTTCCCTGAAACAGAAATTTCTCACTAGTAGGCACCTGAATAATTAGAAGTCTTACTGAAAATTTTACTCCAGCAATCTGCTCTGCCTATACAGCACATGTGTTTGAAGCTAATCAGAGCTCAGAAGGCAGTTTATATAAATCAGCCTGGGGATGGTAATATGATAGCAGCCGTGCTTGTTTATAACACAGCCTTCTACATGGTGCAAAGTCTGAGTTTGATTGTTTATAGCAGCAATGAAAAGCCATGCCTCTGCCTTGCCCTTTGATTGCTCGCCTCATCTGAACCACTGAAAGCCGCAAAAAATTCCAGCAGCCCTTTTTTCTAGGTGTTTAATCCACTATGCTGCAGCCTGTAGAATAGGGAAAAATAAAAAGTGGTACAGTTAAGGTAGGCAGTTTTTCAGGAGTCTAACCTCTCTCACAGGGGCCAGAATGAGTGTCAAAGCACGTGTCTCTCACAGGAGCTCTGGGACAAAGCTCCCCGTGGCCCTGCAGTGCTGGCTGGGTGCAGCCAGCACACACAGCCCAGCTGGGCTCACAGGGCAGGCAACGGGTGGAATGGGGACTGTGACAGAGTCGTTTGTTTTCCCACTTCTCTGGATGCCAGACGTCTCAATCTGCTTGCAATTTGGGGAGGGAGAGATCCCCAGGGGAGCAGGAGGGAAAGGAATGGAGGAGGCTGCTTCCTATGCTCTCAGCATGGCAACCCACTGAGAAACAAGGGAAGACAGACAAGGATCTTGCTAAAATACAGTCAGTAATGTCTAAGAACCCTGCACAAACAATGCTCTAAGAACAACAGAAATGATGAGACTTGGTTTCTGCACATTGTCCCGTGCAGATCAGATTCTCTGATGTCTGATAGCACAGTTGTGCTCTTCTTGCAGCTTTTATAATTTGGGAGGCATGGTGGGTTTCTTCCCGGCACAGCATACTCTTGGAGTGACACATGGAGCACTCTGGGTGTATTCATTTGGGAGCTAATCTCCTTGCTGCTTTTGGGGAGAATGACAAATGTGTAGGGCACAGCCTGACGCGTCACAGACACGCTGAGGAGCAGCGCAGAGGGCACTTCCTCGCTGCTGGAAGGAGGGTGGCACACCTGACCTTGGTCCCAGGCAGTAACAAGTAACACCATGTGCCTAACTTGGGGCTCACCTTTGCTTTTATAAGCCAAACAGGAACTTTTTCCTAACAGGTTTCCCATGGCCCTTCTCCAGCCATGCAGAGCGCACGTGGCTGGCCAGGGAAGCAGAGAGCCCTTCCCAGCACTCCTGGTTCATCCCACACGGGGAGCCCCAGGCCTCAGGTCACCAAATGAGTACCCCAGCAGCTGGCACTCACCCTTGTAAAGCTCTGAGTGAACAGATCACTCCTGAGTATGCAAATGAACACCTGATGGGCAGGACTGGCTCTGTGGGGAGGGTGTCTGTGTCCCTCACGAGCACAGCACGGTGGCTGACACAGGCCTGCTTATGGCTGTTGTAAAGGCTGCCTGAAAAGCCACCTGAGGCTGGTGGCTGAACGTGACCATGGTTTATGGCACGTTGTTTCCCCCTTCACCGTGCTTCTCCAGGAATGTGGTGTCACCAGAGATTTGCAAGATGCACCCTGGGGTGTGTAACAGCCCCAAAGCCTCAGTGCACTGAATTCATGGATTGACTGTGCTGAACTGCTCGTGTTACAGCACTTGGGGATGTCTCCTGCAAAGCCTACAGCGTGTTAGCCATGTTAGTTGCACTTATTTTGTTATCAGACTCTCCTGTAGCTCCTGGGAGGGGGACAGTGCCCAGCCATGGCTGTCCTGCGCTCTTCCCGCAGGATGAGCTGCTGCTGGAGGATGAGCTGCTGTGTGATCCTCTACTCTGCTGCTCCAGGTGTGCTCTCTGTGAAAGACCAGGATATTCTGAGGACACGCTCTAGTGATTTTTTTTTAGTTCCCTTTATCAGCTTTCAGCATCCATCTTTAACCTTAATTATATATTTATATTTCTGGTGACTGTAACTGGTGACTGCCTTTCCTTCTCTCAATATTGCTGACAGCAATACTGTAGATACACAGATGTATTTGCCTCCTTGGTGTACAACAACGAGCTTAAATCCATAAAGAAAAATTAGACTTAGAACTGCTATTTTGGTGTTGGCCTTTTTTATTAGAGTGAGATGCAAATCACAGAATTCTTAATTTTCTTTACGCTGCTGCCCAGTCCCCTCTGTTCATGAATTAGCTGGCATTTCTCCTCGTTCACCATCAGTGTGCTGAGATCATGATAAACCTTACAGCAAATTATTTTGGTAGTGGGAGTAGGTAGTCTGAATTTGTGAATTTTTAATTCCAGATATATCTCAGAACCATTTTGCCTTTCTGTGACAATATTCCTCTGGGACAAACTGAGATTGCCTACAGGTTACTGCTATCAATCTGTGCTTCTTTCACTTACTTAACCTATTGTTCTGCTTCCTGGATTCAACCTTTAAGCTATCCAGTCCTTCAAGGAATGATCCAAACTTCCTAACAGGGAAGTCATTGATATTTGAAGACTTGTATTTCTTGGGAGCAGCTGTTCTGCAGGGCCTCTGCAATACCTGTATGTATTTATTTTTTTCCAGTGTAAGGTTTAAGGAAGTGTCCCGAGCAGCAGAGGCCACAGTGGCTGCTGGCTGCAAGCCACCACACAGACACCTCCCATTTGTAACATCCCCATTCAAGTGTCTTTCGCACGGTAAAAACATTTAGCAACAAACACAGGCCACAGGGAGTTTATCTGAGTCACCGTCCGACACAATAAATGCCAAACGTGAGCATCTAGTAAACTGCAGAGCTTTTAAAATGTCACCAAAAGTGTTTCTTGGAAAAGAATCTCCGTGAGTGCTAAGGCAAAGAAAGGTGACGGGTCTGTATGGGAAGATGTGGTCTAAGCTCTTCCTGCTCTCACAGCCAGTCTTCCTCCTTTCCACTGACATGAGCCTGTTTCATGTAATTTCCATGGTAAGTTTTCTGTATGCAAACTCACAATTACTACAATATGTGTGTAATTGGCTGTTCTGTTCGTTAATCATGTGGCTAAATCATCTCTCCATAAATAAAGCAGGAAGAATCGCACCCCATCAGTCTAGGAAAACAAATGAAAATAAGATTTTCTACATAAAGTTTTGTAAAAAGACTTAATTCCCTCAGTCTCAAGAGGAGAGAGAGCCTGTCAGCCTTGCTGCTGCTGGGTCCGGCCATCTCCTGCTCCCCTCTGGTGCCAGCTGGTGTCCCCAAAGGGATCTTCCGTCCTGGGCACTGTCAGATGGGCTCTGGCAGTACTTGCTTGGTGTTAGGAAACCTGAGATCTGTTATTTTGTTCATGGATCTGCTTCACATTCTGTCTTTTGGAAATGGAAAGAAGTGGATTGAAAAATAACTGGGAAAGAACGAGGAAGCTCCTCTGGGCAGGAACAGTCAGAGAGCTGATGGAGCCAGAAGAACAGGCAGAACAATAGGCCTTTGTCCTTCTCACAGGTTATTGCTATTTTGTTTTCCTTGAAGTCCAATATCCCAAGAAATGACTCCCAAACCAGCCTTGGTTCCCTCCAGTTGCCTCATATGATGTTTTCTGGTGGGAATTTCCAAAGTGCTCTGAAGAATTAAGTTTTGAAAAGTCTCGGCTTCTCTGACAGTTGTAAAATGTCGGGGTTTTGTTTGGGTTTTTTTAACCAAAAAAGTGATTTTTAACTAAAATAACAGGGAAGGAAAAGTAATGAGCCTGAATTTTACGTAACAGAGAAAGAAGAGGAGGTGACTGTGGGAGCACAGACACTGCACAAAGCACATGTGTTTGCACAGGGCTCCCTGTGGAGCTGCAGCTCCCTGGCAGTGCCCAGACCTGCCAGAGGCAGAGAACCAAGGGCAGGCACGCGCTGCCCAAAGGCCGGAGGGGGGACACAACAAACGGGCAGATCCCTCCTGGAGCTGCCCCTGGCACAGCCCCTGGGCACCTGCCTGGGCTCTCAGGAGCCCATCCACACCAGGACTGCAGCCCACCCTTGGAAATTCCCTTCCCTTCAGGCCTGGGCTTCCATTCCTGCCTCCTCCCACATCCACACTAAGATGTAGCTCTCCCTGCTCAGCCACCAATTCCCAAAATCATGAATGTTCCTGCAAGCCCTCAAAAGTCACCTAGAGTCCTTCCAGCTGTGACTCCTCCACGTTTCCCTGCTGTCCTGCTGCTGTGTGTATCTACTTCACTCTTCTGTCTCCTCCATTGGGGCAGAAGATTGAGGATGTCCCATGGATTTCCAGATAGCCCGTCCTCCAGCTTTTGCCTGGCAGGATTCAAAAATGTCTTATCACTATGTACAAACTCTCCACAACCAGCAAAATCAGACCAACAATCTACCTGGCCTCTAGTCCCTGTCACGTTGCCCAGAACATCTCCATCACTGCCACTATCTGATGCTGAACCAGGCTGCAGCATGCTTGGGCCAGCAGATTAAATCAGCAGTCTGAGGTTACACTGCCTTCAGCCTTGCTCCTCTCCAAGGCAGAGACATCTGATCCTCTGGGGAATCAGGTCCTAGATTGCCACTGTCAGCCCAGTATACTGAAGGAAAATAACTCCAGCCTGGATTGGCCTTAATACAGAATTGCAGCAGCCCCAGTGCTGATTCACAAAAAGTTGTCCTTGTTTCGAGGGCAGCGACACCTGGCAAGAGGATGGGAAAGGTGAGCAACAGTGGCGACATCGTTAAACATACTGACCTTGGCAACATAATAATTCTGGGACTGTGTGACACTGCTATAAATTATTGTTCAGACACACAGGAAATGAGGACGTTGGACAGGAGAAAGTATCCTACTCCCTCGAAACCAGCGCCGAGCTGTTGGACTGAGAGATGATCAATAGCAAGTTGGAAGAATCTTTAAAAAGCAAACTATTTAAACATCAAGTTGCTCTCACGTTTAGACAGCACTCCCTCTACAATAAGTAATTTTCAGCTCTCAAATTATAGGATATAGAGAGGAAGACATCAATTGCACTAGATTTGCAGGTCTGCAAATAGCCACGTGTGAAGTTATGCACAGGAATATCCCCTTTGGAAAGCCGTGTGAGCCCGAGGGCGTCATGGCTCATCCTCTTCTAGCTGTACCTGCGCTGGCTGAGGCACTTTCTGCCTTCCTCAGGCCCTGAGTGTCTGTGTAATCTGTTCTTCTGTCCATCCTACCTGCTAGTGCAGGATTGCTTCCTACTATTTTAAACCCCTTAAAGCACAGGCTTCCACCTTTTTCCTGGGAAGGTATGTCCATGATTTAGTACCTAGCACTGATAAGGCATTTTTCAAGTACAAAGTCTAAAGCTTTTGAAAATGTTCTTTCTCCTCTCTTACCTTTACTCAAATTCCCAGAACAAATAATAGCTCTTTTTAATTTTGTACCCGTGTAAATCTGAAATATTTCACAGAATAACCCATTTCTGCATTAATGTATGCATGCTTTTTCCTAGATGTTGGTTTGTTCTCTAATTCTGGTTAAGCATTAGTGCTGTGAGTGCCTAGTGAGATCTTATACCATACTAGCAACACCCAAACAGTATTGGCTGTGGAACATCAACTCCTTAAAACAAAGGTTACTGTTGGGGGAGAACATTCAGATCCTCATTTCAGTGAAGACTCTCAGTTCTATATCTTGACTTCTCAGAATGAGATAAACACAAGCCTTTTTAACCCACAGAGGTTTGGGTCCGTATCATGGTGGCTGGGTACGAGTGCCAAGCAGAAACTGGTGGTCTCCACTACTGGATCAGCTGCTTCATGCAGCTCCCAGTTTGAGCAGGAGTCAATGTTTTACAAGAGAAATAAATCAGAGGGCAAAAATAAAAGAGGATGAGAGTGGTAAGGAAGTCTGACAGAACAATACAGAAGTTACAAAATCAATATCTTATCAGACTCTCCCGTTGTTAAATGACAGGGGTGAAGAGTCTCTCCAGGGAACTCAGCTCTAGTGAGTTGCTGCCCTCTCCAGAGGGCTATCTGGACTCTTACCCCTGCAGTATCAAGAGGTGACAAAAAAGAAGCTACAACTATGAGAAAAACCATGTCAGGATGGAATTATTGGGAGAAAGAGATGGATACAGAAGCTAAGTCATATTTGAAACAAAAGGTGTGGTAACTCAGAGAAATTTCCATCATGGCACTGCCTTCTCTGAAAGATGAATGCAAGGTTACAGCAAAAGGAACTCAGAGCTATGGAATGTTATCCTGAAATAGATGAAGTTTCTACTGGCTTGAACAGCTTGATTTCTATAATATCAGAAACAATTTCCACTGCACAGGATGACTAAAATAGGATTTCTTGCTGTAGACCGAATCTAAAGCATAATGGTTTCGTAGAGGCATGAAGAAAGTCCACATAGCTCACCTGCAGTGGCCTTTACAACTTTACATCTGGCTGCTAACAAGAATTTAGAACATGGCTTCATTATAAGACTCAGGGTAAAATGGCAAAGTTTCTCAAGTCTCCTCCTTGCAGGGACTCTCAGATGAGTTCTCTGCAGCACTCTATGATAGAAGACGATAAAGAAGTGACTGATGCACGAAACTCACTTGAGGTCAGCAAAAAAGTCTTTAAGAAACCAGTCAATGGTTGGACTCAAGGAAGTCAGCAATAGCAGACCCTCAAAAAGACCCTAGAACAGAGCTTTTTTAGGAGGTTTCAGAAATAGCCATTGCCATATGAACTCACAACAAAGTCTTAAGAGTCTACTTTGGGGTAATTCAGTTCAGGTAAAAGTTGTTGGCATTTTTACATCAAGGAGCCAGACTACTTGGATGTACTGCTTCCCACATGTATTGGGGAAGGTCAGTGCCTTAATTTTGTACTAGGATGGGCTAAATCACCTAGGAATCATCAAGTGAAGGCACCAGTTCTTCACTTGCAGCTGTAGGCCTTCCCAAGTTTGAAATCCAGCTGATCATCACTCAAAAATCTTCTCCTCGTTCTGAACAAAGGGCAGAGGCAAAAGACCTGCCTTTGATAGAAAGCTCTTGACAAGAACTTCAAGTATTCCAGCCTCCTGGGGCTTGGGCTGTGCTGAAAGATGGCTTTTGCTTCTTCATCTTCTGCTGTAGAGGACCCCTGAGACTGATTTCCTTGAAGCTACTCAGAAGCATAAAATCCTCTAATAAATAAGAATCCCTGTCCCTTGCTGTGCCCTGAGCATTCAGATGACTCCACGAGTTAACCCTTGGCAGAAACATCCAGTTTGATGGTAAGAGTTTATTGGGCCTATGGACAAAAACATGAAAAAGCTGTGCCACTGAGCCTGTAGAATTAACAATGCAGTAGGAGATTCTGATTGTTAAGCAATTAAAGAAAAGCTTTCTGAACTATCAATGCACTCTGAGCATTGAGGCAAGAAGTACAATGACACCACCAGTCGGCCCAAACACTGGAGTACCTCCAGAGCAGCCAGGGAAATCAAGTGTCCAAGCAGGTTCCTACATGCATCATAACACTCCAGGCAACACCCTGCACCATCGGCAAAGCGGCGGTGATTCGCTGAGGACTTCCTTTGCCGGGCACAGCCAGGAAGAAATGATGAGGGACATGAAATATACATATACACACCTGTGTACATATACATATGCTTGCTGGAAAGAGTATAAGAATCATAGGAATACTGCATTTTGTTTAATGCAGCAACTGCAGGATCAAGCCAAAAAGCTATTGAAAAGTATCTTGTCCTAAAGAGCCCAGACTAAGAAGCGACTTATACCGAAAAATTGTCAATTCCAGAGTTTTCTGTGCATAGCAAATCTCAAAAATAGAAGTGGCAATTCTCTTTCTTTCCCATTCCCTTCTACTACTGACCACACCATGCACCAGAAGTGTTTCAAATACAATATATCTAAAACTGCTCCAAATATCTTCCCCCTACCCACCCCCCGGCAAGTTTTCTCAATAGAATCAAATGGTTTTTCGTTGTTAAACCCCAAGCTCAACCAAAATGTAGGCTGAGTGAAAGGCCACTTCACTCCCGTTACAGTGGCCATAGGAGGGGTTGCCCAGAAAGCAGGGTGTGCTGAAACAGTGCAGCCTGCTCTGAGCTGCGCTGTCAGCACCAGCTGAATGTCTCCTACTCAGATAACAAACCAGCCAGTATTAAATACAATTCATATTCATTGCTAAATATTGAGGACAAATAAAGGTAGTCAGATGCCACACTTGGCTTTGACTTCAGCACTGTGGAAATGTTAATTCATGTTCTCAGCTCACCTTCCACACTATTGCCAGTTCTCCTTCTTTGTTCTTAAAAGTCCGGCTTCCCAAACTCGTCTGAATATAATCTGTCACTGATAATAGGAAGAAGTGCAATGATGTGATTTCACCAGCAAACAACTCCAGTTTCAGTTCCATTTCAGAATCCCAGTTAAATTAATCCTTCCTATTTTTAAGTCTTCAAATGCAATTGCCCCAAGGAGCCTTCCAGATGTTTATCTCTGTGCTCCAAGCCCTGCTCTCTCTATTACTCTAACTGGTATCTTCCTTCTCTCTGCAACATGATGCAAAATCCAGGCATTGCTCGGGTGAGAAACTCCTCCTTCTCCTCAAAAAATGCATCAGGAGCAGTTTTATAGCAATTAATACTC
The DNA here is from genome assembly GCA_013400235.1 of Oriolus oriolus. Lineage (NCBI taxonomy): Eukaryota > Metazoa > Chordata > Aves > Passeriformes > Corvidae > Oriolus > Oriolus oriolus. The sequence continues at coordinate 2,101,029 of VXBT01005579.1, forward strand.
AGTTTCTGCTCAAATGTCTGTAGCATATACCTCTAAAAAATAACCTTTAAGAGGTGGCAAAAAAATCTCATTTGTTTCTCAAGGCCTTTATGACAAAAGACTAAAGACACCTTTTTTATTCTGTCCTGAGTTTTTGGCTGGCTTTGACTTCTCCAGCTTTGCTGGCTGGCAGATAATATAGGAAAAACAGGAGGATGACAATGGCAATAAGACTGATATCTGAACAATCAGAGGGCAGGGGGTTCTAATCAAAGTACTTCTTCCTCCTACTGAACTCTACTTCCTAATAATAGCTAAGAGAGAACTTTCTCCCAGCTAAATTCAGAAGTCTCACCTTTATCAAAAGCCAAAGGGCTTTTATTTCATGAATTTCTTGTAGGAATTATGAAGTTTCATAATTCTGTTTAAAAAAAAATAAAAAGGAGAAAGATAATTTTGTTCATTTTACTGGGAATTTCTGACCTGAAATAAAAACTTGAGACACTGAAGGACACTACATTGATTCTTGGATCTGCCTGCCCGGAGCTCCCTGACAGGATCAGGGCTCTCATTTGAAAGTGATAGAAAGAGAGTTCTGTCTTCTAGGACCTAGTTTTATTCACTTCAAAGCAAAAGGTGTGTCTTCCCAAGCTTATCCTTTAGAAGTTTCTCTCTGTTACTAGTTTCACTTCTACTTTATTCTCTCTGTAGGATCTTTTCTCTGCCACTTAACAAAAATGGATTAATTCAGCCAATGCTGTGACACTCAGATGAAGTAAAAACACCAACTACAGATGTCAGTTGCCTTGTTTATTTAGTCATTCTGTGACTACAGATTTTCTGAGGTTTGCATGTGAAACAGTTTACAAGAATAATCTTCAATACTGGAATCCGATCCATCCGTGCAGACTCCACTGACTTCACTGGGTCTGCTGGGGATGATCAAATTGCAGGATCAGTTCCTACATTTGTACTGAACTCTGCCAGATTGTAAATAACACATTGGAAAAGAAATCAAATCTACCCCTTAGTATACAACAGATTATTCTAATATGACAGATACAGATTGGATGTAGCCATGGCATCAGCTGGTTACGCTGTCCCTGCCCTGCTTTCACAGCTGGTTAAACTGTTCAGGATGAAGTGAAGACCAGCGTGAAGAAGAACCAGTGTCAGAGAGGAGGTCATCATTAACGTGGAGTCTTGAAAGGAGGAAAGGATATGTGGAGGCAGGTTTTTCTTCTGAAGAACAAGGCATAGGAAGGAGATAAGGAAATTGCTGGAGTTAGATGGCAGGGTGGGTCTCAGGCTGATGCCTGGGCTGCCATCAGCTTCACAGCACACAAAAGCTAAACTCAGCATCCAGGTGGGAATGTGATGTACAGTCAGGCAAAGGGAGCAGAAATGGCTCAAATTTTAAAAACTCCGATTTTTCACGTTTTATTTTATATTCATTTTCATTTTAACATAGTAGTTTCCTTAACAGTTTGTTTGCCCAGCAGCACTAACAACTGGCAGAAAAAAATGCATCATGTTTGGCAGAGATGGTACCTGCCTATCTCTGTGTCCCTTTCCCACCATCAGACAAAGCAGAGAATTACATTTGTGGACACAAAACTAATGCCTCTAGTTAGCAAGGCCAACTTAAATGTGTGCTGTGGTCTTCTGGGTCAGCCATATGGTGCTTTGCAGAGCAGGTGTCACAGTTGTGACACAGGTGTGACAAAGACAAGAACTGAAATGCCATCTCCTAAGTCTCAGCCTGGAGCCTTAACTGGAAAGTTTCTGTTCTTATTGTATTCAAGAACTCTCTGGGCAAAATGCACAGAAATTCTTTGGTATCCTCAGTTGGATAGAAAAGTGGCCAAATGCCATTACAGGTCATCCTTGCTTTTGATGTCAAAAATCAGGAAAGTAAAAAATTAAAAAATTTGCAGCAGGGTGATCAATTGCTACGCCAAATGAGGAATTCACCTCATTTCTATCCCACTGCTCCATGCCACCTCTGCTGGGGTGTGTGATACAGGGATGGACAGAACATACAAACCATTATTTTTTCTAAAAAGACCACCTAACTCACTTTAATGCACACACAGCTCACATTCTGGCACTGAATAATAGTTATGACATTAGATGTCTCGACTGCCTGTGAAAGTCATATGGAAGTTGTGGCTTTGAAAAACTGCTACAAAATACACTTTAAATCATACAAATCTTTGAATTATGGCATGTATTCAGTTGTAATGGATTCATCACCTTTTATTACTAAGGAATAAAGATTCATATCTTTCCTTAAAATATAATGTTTGTGCAATTAAAGAAAAATCATGAAACCAAAGATCTCTGTATTGAGAACATCTCTGAAAACGCAACTATGTATTTTACCCTAGTTTTCTGAGGAAACAAAGCTTAGGTTATTGCACTGTCCACCTGTCCATCAGTCTCAAAAAAATCCCCAACCAGTAAAGGGATAAAAAACTGAACTGGGAAATACCTGCATATCTTGTGGAAACTGCTGGCGCATTAAAGAACCATGGAATTATTGCAGCTGGGAGGGACTTTCAGAGGTCATTGAGTCTAGCCCTTGTTCAGAGAAAGACTGGGGTTATTTGGAGCCATTTGCCACTGGAAAGAAAAGCCATAAAAGTCTGGGGTTATTGCAGGATATTGTGTGTTATGGAATGTACAAAATACATTTACAGGGCATGAAACTTCATCCATCCCACTACCTGTGGAACAAGTTGCTATAGCTAAATACATACGTTGCAGTCAAACAAATTACCTAGTTTTTCCAGCTAATTTTGAACCTTTAACAACATTTTATGGCTTTGCCTGTTGGTTTCCTGTCTCACGTGCTGCAGGAGGCTTGCAGTTGTTTCTTTCCCCACATTCAGCTTGAAGGTGTTTGCAAGAGCCACTTGCTGAAAGATCTCTGGTTTGCAATTATGTTGATCTAGAGCACCTGGGACAATGGAAATGATTCTTCAGGTCCCTAAATAAAAGTTCTTGAGAGCTCCCTTTCACTCTTTTCAGGTACAAAGCAAGCCAGGCAGCACAGGCAATGGGGTAAAGCATCAGAAGGACCATAAACAATGGAATAGAGGGCTTCTGGCCACCATGAGAGCATTTAAATGACTTTTATCACTGTAGCAGCAAGTGTCTGATTGTGCATATGTGAGATGAAGGAGAAAAACTATGAGAGACTAGAAGAGGCTGCCTGAGTGGGGCACACTCGGTGTCTTGAGTGTGTCAGTGCCTGCTGGCACAGAGGCACGTCTGCATTAATGCATACTCATCCACTAGCATGGCAGAATAAGCTGCACAAGCAGCAACCCCAGTTCTGCTGGTTTAGTGCATCCATATTAAGGGTGTGTGCTGGTGTAATTGCCTTTCTCTCATTAATGGCTATACATCTTCTTAATTACAGACACGGCCACCTGCACACATCATGGAGCACCATACGTGGCACTGCAAACGAGTTCTGCACTGGCCAGGAGAGGCCATCTCTAGGCTGAAGCCAGGGCAGCAAATGGAACCAAGTGGGAAGCAAGATTTCCTGTAGCAGGGAGGAAATAAGCAGGCTGGCAGAAACACGCCTGGTCTGGCTGATTCTGCCACGGGGCACAGGATAGGCTGAGCACGCTCCTCCTTTCCTTCAGTTTTCTGCAGTTCCCTCCTGCAGCTTTCCAAGCAGTGGCCATCAGGCCCTGCTGAAGATGGGGGTACCCGGGAGCAGGATGGGATGAACCTCCCTGGCTCTGACATGGTCAGGATCTCTCTCCTGGAGGGCAGAGGCACAGGGAGACACAGGGCTCTCTCTGGTTCCCGAAGGCTCAGCCTGGTGCACAAGTATGGGCTTGGGAGTGTTTTAAAAATAAACAGCCTGACTTGGATTTATTTTTACGTTTCAGGGAGGCTGGGGAGCAGGTCAGCCTCGCAAAACAAAGCCCATTTCTTCAATGGCATTTTAAAGACGATAGCACCTCTTTAATTTCATCTCATTAGGATGACTAATGCGGAGAGAATGTGGCGAGGATGCAGCCACTCACAGCCCTATTGACCCCAGCACACACGCGGGGGGATCGCCTTTGCCTGCTGATCCATGGCCCGGACCTGGGAGATGAAATCCTGGGCTCAGGTGCAGCTTCACCAGACTGCCCAGTGCTCTGTGGGGGCACAAGGGCCAAGAGGGACTGGGCTGGTAGACAGGACAGAGGCCTCACTTTGGAGAAGATTCTGTTAGTGGGTGTAAGAAATGAAAGGAAGGAGTGAAAAAGGAAGGACAAAGATGAAAGGAATGGATACCTAGACTCTATTCATGATGTTCCTGCTAATGATATTTACTCTATCTTTTTGTAAATATCAGTAACCCATGGCAGAGATTTGCCCAACTTTCCTGCACAAGGAATTTGCCATCAGAACTACAGGGGACAGGAGTCACAGGAGGATGCAGCGTGCAGTGCAGGAACAGATTTGTAAGAAAATAGGAGGCATTTATGGATCAGCTGGATAAGTAAGTGATTTGGAATCAGTGCTGGAATGGAGGCAGTGTGAAATGCTGGCAGCAGTGACATGGCCAGGTGGTTACACAAAGGTGACCGTCCTTTCCTTCAAAGGACAGAGCCTTTGGGTCTTGTACTGGAGAGCAGAGGGTTTCAGGAGGGAGCGGCAAAGGGTCAGGAATATTCAGCAGATGTATTACTCATGTAGTTAGGATAAAGTGTTAGCATATGTTGAGATCTGGACTTCACCTTAGGCTCAACAGTTAATAAGATTTCTATTTCCTGCTTAGAAACAATCAAATCGCACTGCTGCAATCACTGGCTGATGGTATAAAATGCCTGCTATTTAATTATTTCATAAATGCATTTGACATTACTATATAGCCATACTTAAAATTTATTCCCTCTTAAGTATAAATACTAGAATCAATTCTCAATAGATTTTTGCTATTTTTGCATAATATAAATGGCACATTTTCATATGTCTTTTCAAAACATTTTAAGGTACTTTAGACCTTATTGTAGCTGGACTCTCAAAAGATAAAGTTGACTTAAATTACAAATATACAATCAATTGCCGGAATTTGATATGTTGCCTTCACAAACTGATGATACTTTGTTCCCACATGCAGCTAATGACAGGAAAATTCCTGCCTCTCTCTTCAATACTACCTTTTCCACAGCAAAGGATTTGAACAGATGAATTTTGCACAATTTTTACTGCCCTAAAGCAGTAAGAATTCTAGAACATTATTTCAACAATTCTGGAAAATTATTTATCTTAAAATGAACTGAAGCTCAGAGACGTTTTTGCATACAAAAGAATGTTTTCAAGGCTTAAATAACATCAGCCAACAGTTAATTTTAGGGACTTGTTCTTTGCAGTAGTGAAATTGTTTTCCTCAGTTGTTCGGTGCCCAGAAGCCCAGTGTCCTGTGGCTGAAGAATCAGGTAATAACCCATAGCCACATTCTTGTTGTGACATACTGGTTCATCCTGTATTGGGGATCACTTGGAAGGGAGGATGGTGGAATGAGTTTAAACCTGTATATGATTTAGGAGGTTGGAATGGAAGTTGTTAGGAAAGAGCAATTGCTCTAGGAGGTAATTATAGGGAAAGAGTGGCAGTTGGGAACCCAAAGTTTAGGACATTAGGAGACTAAAGATACGTGCACTAATCTCTGTCTGAACTTCTGTCTTAATCTCCCTCTTTTGCTGAGACACTGTAAATCCACATTTGGAAGATTTGTGATGTTTTTGCCTGGGTCAATAGCAACAAATAATTTCCAGATTTGTAATTCATTTTTCTTTAAAAAGCTTTTGAAAATTCAGAGGAACAACAGAGAAAGTCAGAATATACTTTTTGACAGGCAAGCTATCAAATTAAGTGTTTTTAAAACCTGATCTTTCCACTACTATCCTCATCTTTCCTTATTTTTCCACTTTCTAGACCCAGAATTTACTTCTTAAGGCAAGGTTTCACACTTGGAAATAGTTTTCCTCTCCTGCCCACCCCTGTAAACTCCTGTGCTGCTGAGAAGCTGGAGGCCAGACAGGCTGAATTTTCCCCTCAGATTGGTTTTGATTTGCTCATTTTATAAACTAGAAATACAACTAATTTTTAAAATTCATTTATCTGCTTGCAGGCAGATGAGCACTGTCTGCTTAGGTTCATTTTCAGTCCCTTCAGGAGGCCCAATTTTGCGCGTTCTGAGTTCTTCCCTTTGGAGACTACCTTCCTGTCTGCTTCCCAGGATCCTGAAGTAAACACTGGACTGTTTAATGGAACTCTCCATAGCCTTCCAACTATACCTTCATCCTTAGATGAAGCTGCTTCCTTCACTGCTCTAACCGCAGCCCGGACCAGCCTGGTATTATTTATTCATCTGCACCCTTGCCTTCTCCATCCATCCTCGGAGAACAGATAGGTCTCTTCCCTGGGAGTGACTAAATCCTTCAGACAAGGCTCATGAAAAAATAGTGGCATGCAGGCGAGGAACAGTCTTGTTTACAGCAGATTTTTCCCTTTCCACACATCTCACAAATAGGTCCTTTACCCGCCCGTCCACGCACAAGCGAGGCATGTGCCAGGGACGGGCCGAGCCCCGCGCAGGGCCCACCTCGGGCACCGCCCCGCC
>VXBT01005579.1:2109559-2182359 GCA_013400235.1 Oriolus oriolus
TTTTTTTTTTCATTGTGGTATTGTTTTTACACGCTCTCCCCTCCTCTGAACAACACCTTCCAATCTGAATTCAACGCTGTAAAATTATTTTGGGTGTATGTACGGTGGGGTTTCGTTCCTAAAGGAAGGACGGCCACAGTGAGCTACCTCGTACCTATTGACTTGGAGGTCAAAATCACCAACTACCTAAATACCGTTTAGAACGCCTGGCTGTGAAGATAATAATTCTCATTCAGCCGTTTTAGTGAAGAGTGGCATAGATACACTCCAGCCCAAGATATTTTGCTTGAAAACGGGACAATCGACTTAGCAAATGTACCTTTCTGCTAAATAATAGCCATTGAAATGGGGAGGAGCGAAGGTGTTTCAGTGGAAGTTTGTCACAGTGACTGTGAGATTACATTTCAAGATTAGAAGGTCATTACATGAAGCCTGGCTTTTTAAAACATAAGCAGCTATTTCAAACAATAATGGCTAAAACTTATTTACTGTCTGAGTTACTCTTCAGTTCTGTTTTAGTAAAATCTCCAGATGGATGTTTCTATACAATGGAACAAATATGTAAAAGGAGGTGATTTAAAATACATCTCCTATTTGTATACATACAGATATTAACATCTTGTAGGTTATAGTTTCCAGCAGATTGTTTGATAGCCATTAGTAATCTGCATTTTTTTCGGTGTCCATTTCAAGTCCTTTAGAATGTAGACTGTATTTACTGTTTTTATTTTTAATTTTGTGGGCTGGATGCTCTACCGTGCTGGGCTCACTGTGACATGCTGGACATTTTTATGCAGTTTAAAGGTGTCCTGAACTTCTGGATTACAGCCCCTCTGCCACTGGGAATACAGGAGTCCAAAATACATGTAGAAATCGCTGTGATGGTTGTGAAAATCATGCTGGTGGCCACCTCCATTGGAGGGGTGAGGGAAGAGTCTCTGCACATATCAACGTAGTGACGCTGAGAATACATCATTGGCTCAGAAATCTGTTTGAAATCTATTAGACCACACACAGCTGATACCTCCTGATATGACAAACTTGCTAATTTTTGAGACTTTACAGAACTGTCCATTCATGCAAAAACAAAACCAGAGAAGTTTAACCTTTGGAGGTTTATCCCATACTTGATTTTTCTTAGAGAAACATGTTAATTTTACAGGACTACAGAGATCAGATTATTGCAAACTTTTATTAAAAGTTGACATCATGGGTATATATTAATTCAGTGTGTAAAACAGTGTTCATCATCTTAATATATGGGTGTTTGTGCTTTCTTTAGAGATGTTTTCAAGCAGTGAGGAAAAGACTTAATAACATGTAGTTAGCTTAATTTTAACATGCACAGAGCAGTATTGGATGCCATTCTTCAGTGAGTGATCACGTTAGATTTAAGAGGCATGTGAAGAATGCACAGTGGAAAATTTCACATCTTGATTTTAAATTACTTGAAGGTTTGCTTAGTCTGTGTACAGCTACACCAGATGAACAGTTTTTAAAGAGTGAAATAACAATTTCAGATGTACTAATCAAAGTCTGGAATTAAACTCTTCAGGGTTGAATCAGATATGGTATTTTGAGTGTTCACTTTCATGTCCCTGTTTTTTCCCCTCCCCTTTCCCTTATGACTAATTTACTCTTCCTTGATGACCTTATGGACATTCTGTGTAAATGAAAGTACTACTGGACAGGACTTTTGGACTTCACGAGGGATGAAGACATTCCCTTTAAAAAGAAAAATCAATCTCTGCGTCACGAAGGAAAGAAGCAGTGACAGCCGTGGTGCGGGCCAGGTACATGCTGAGCAGGAGCAGGGTGATGCGGCCTCACCTTGCAGTACTCGCTACAATGCTGTGGGTGTTACCAGTCACCCCTTTGTGTGTTTAGTCCTGTTACCTGTGGGTGCTGTTAGTAATCAGCTTTAGCCTTACTGCGGCTTGGCAGTAGTGATATGTGGACAGAGAAACTTTAAATTTCAGAGCACCGTAGGGGTTCTGTCCCTGTAGCTGAACGCAGCTACTTCTCAAGCTGAGGAGAGACTTGGACAAAACAGTGTTTGCTGCTGCTGGTGGTCCCCTCATGTGCCACACCAGCCGCTGGGCTACTGCACCTCCCTGTGACTATTACAGTGGGGGGAAAGTGGGGGGTCAAAATGCAGTTCAGGTTGTTAATTGGGTTCACCCTGCAACCCAGTTTAGTGTTGTGTGAATGTGGTGAAGGTTTGACATTGGGGTGGGAAGGAAGAAGAAGGGCAGCTTGAGGTAGCACAGATGCTGACAGTTACCTGGCGAAATTCTGTCACTGGTCACGGATTCTGTGTGCACCCCTCATTTATTCATTACTGCGTAAAAGCATGTGATTCTGGCTGCCTTGGCTGCCTTTGGGCCGAAACAGAGTGGGAGTGTGCAGATGAGCCGTTGGTGCCTGGGTGTTAGATAAATTAACAGTTTGGCGTGGTGATTAGTAAATTATCCTGTGGAAATTTTGAAGAGTTTATTTGTATGCTAAATAAATTTAGTGGAAGAAATAAATAATATTTTTTCTGTATTGTAAGTAGTGTGTGGAGTTTGCTTTATCATGCAAAGAATTAGGGCTCTAGCGTTGCTAGTGAGTTGCTCTATAAAGTGTAATTGAATCAAAGTCTGATACTTTATATATGCTTCCTCTGTAACATCTTTTCACAAATGCGTGAGCTTCAAAGAACTCAGCTTAATACAAATCTACAGTTACATATTGCACAGAATTCTTTCATGGAAAGTCTCATTTGCAGTTTCATAACTGTAAGTTTCCCTTGTTTATAATTTGAATCTGGTTTTTAATAGGTTCAGCCTCTGCCCATAGTTCCATAGGTACGTGTGTTTCTCATTAGGGAAGTTTCTTTCCTGAAGTAGCCAGCACAGGCTTAGCAAGAGTGTTGCAGGCAGGGAACATGCAGTGACTGGTAGTTCAGGTTGCACACTTGTGTTCTGTCCCTGTGTCAGCTCTGCAGCCTCTCAGGCAATGCCATCTTTTAAGTTTTCCCTTAGTTTGGGCAGTTTAAAATTGAGACTTGAATTTCAAGTGATGAAAGAAAATGATGCAAGATATATACAAAAAACCTCAGTAAAAAAACTGACATATCTGTGTGTATGTGAAAAGTTTAAAATCACACTATTTTGCACTTTCCATGCAGCTGAAAGTTTGTGCTCCTTGCTCATTACTGACAGAATTTGCTAGATTTCAGACCCACTGTGGAATACTGGTCTCAAATACTTATTTTTGCCTGTCTTCTGAATGCTTCCCTCTCATGTTTTGTCCTCATTAGTATTCTCAGTTCCTGGCAATTTAATATCATTTGCATACATAACCCGGTGTTCATTTCTTTTTCTGCTTGCTTCTATGCCTTCCCCCTGAATGCCTGTATCCCTCTTTTTCCCTGCGCTCCTTTGCTGTCTTCTATGTTGCTTCTAGCCAGGTGGTGATAAAAATGGGGCTGTGTGTTTGAGAGGAGAATATGCAGACTAATTTCATTATACAGCTGTGGGTATCTGCTTGTTTATATGTTCTTCCTGCCCCTTCCCTTCTCCAGCGTTTTCCATGAAATAGATGATGGTCAAGCCAGGGAATAGAAAGATGCTGATGCCGTGGACAACAAGCAAAATTAAGGTGAATTCTGAGGTTGTACCTAGAGCAAAGAACCAGGCCTGGCCTCTTACTCCCAGTAATGATCATGTTTATTATCTCTGGAAACAGCTTGCTTGGCCTTGGGAAAAGATGTGCATTGGATCATTCTCAAGTAGCCACTTCATGCCAAGCAGGAAAACAGCCTTGGTGGCTTCTGAAGAGTACAGGCTATGTCTGGAGTTCCTTCTGTGCATTCTCCGTAAACTGGGTGCTCAGTAAGTTGTCAGATTTAGTAAACTCTCTGTGAAGAAGTGGAAATTGTGGAATAGTGGAAAATGTGTGCAAGCTTCAGATGGAAGTGCAGACTGCACGCTCCTCAGGATGAGCTCTGTATCTCAGACTTCCTTACTGCACTCCAGTTGTTCCATGCTGTTGACTGAATTCGGAAGTGGTAAAAACAGCTCCCTGTTGTTCTAGGGAGTTATACAGAGCAAAGTAGCAAGCTGTCAAGCTGTGTGACAAGTAATAGAAGCCCAAGCTACTTTTAAAAAGCAGGTGAAGATAGTTGTTTAAAACTAACTGAATCTGTTTCATTGCTGCAAAGTAATTTATCACAAGAAAATCTAAACAGTGCATCCAGCCTGTAGCAGTTAAACCAGTTTAGCCAGTACATCTTGCATGACATCATTTGATATTTGGGGTAAGGGTGAAAATGAACTGGTTTAAAGCTTGTGAAGCATCTTATTTTTCTTGGATGGTAATATATTTAAAATAGGGCATTGTTTGCTTTAGTTTGTGCTTTGAGGTGTCTCAGATCAGTCGCTTTAGTTTGACTTTGTATCTTGGGGCTGTAGGGCTTAGGGCTGTTGACTGTGAATGAGTAAAATATTGGGTGGCTTGCAATACAAATGATTAGTAGTCCATAGCAAATCTGCTTTTTCCCCTCAAATACATATGTATATTAATATATTCAAAATCTACTACGTGCTGATTTGACATTACCAGAAACAAGGTTAACAGTTATTAAAAAGTGTTCTGACAAGTAGAAGGGGGGCTGGAGACTAGCTATCTTATTTGTCAAGTTATTCAGTATATAGTGTTGTTTTCTGAAACATTTCCATTGGTCACTTAATGTATTTTGCTGCAGTGGTTATAGCATTTTAATTTCATATATTACAAGAAAGAGTGAAAGTGCACCTAATGAGTGGCAATGGCTGTAGCATAATCTGTGCATATTGTTGCGGGCTTAGACTGCAACATTTTAACATTCCTGCTAATCCTTTTTTTTTTCATCTTGCCTTGCTGATTGTATTAAAACTATTTCTGTAAGTTTAGAAACATTGAATAGGGTTTGAATGACTTGCCAGAAAAAAGAAGAATGGTCAGCTTGCGAGTAGTGTCTTATTCTGACTTTGATTTGCCTAGATTCCCTAGAAGGCTGAGATTTTGTCAACTAGAAATAATTAAGCTTCTGGAAATTAGTAGATGGATTTTGAAAATACTGTGCTGACTATTTCCAGTTTGGGGAAGGCAGTGTTAGTCTTACTGTAGTGCCTAGGAATCTTGGGGATTCTCTTCAGAATTTAAAAATACATTTGAAAACTGTTTTATATTGGACTTGATATGATCTAGAATATCACAGTTTGATTGTCCAGCGTAACAGCATGGGCATATTTGTTAGGCAAAATCAAAAATACGGAGATTAAGTGATAAATTTAGGGAAAACTCAAATTCCATGCTGTGATCAATACAGCATAGCTCAGTTAGTGTTTTTAATTGCTGCTTGGCAGCTGTTTTAAATAAGTCGTTCCTGACCCATATAATTGTGACGATTTAAACAAAACCATCATGCTCTGGTAGCATCAAATGTCTTAAGAGATCAGGATGTTCACTGTCTGCAAACCTGAGTTCTCTCTGACTGCAGCTGTAAAGAGAGTTCCAGAGTGATGCCACTCACAGAAGGTGTGCCACGAGCATCCTGTTTAAATTGGGGAAGAAAAACCACTGTTCCATCAGCCTGTTCTTGCATATGTGCTGGTGAGTGGATCTGGACAGTCTTCCAGGTGTCCTGAGCACTGTCAGCTTTTCTGCACCAGAACCAGCACCTCAGCTTGCACTCCAAAGCATAGTGCAAGCCAGAGGAAGACGATGTGGATAGTGAGCTGGAATGTCATATGAGGAGAAAGTTCAAAATATATATATATTTTTTTTTTAGCAGTACTGCAATGTCTTGCAGCCTAGGAGAGGTGATGAGTTTTTTTAATATAGTCACATCTCTTTGATATGAAAAATAAAATTGCTGGGAAACAGAACTTGGAGCTTTATATGTTGTGTGTTATGGGGTTTAATGCACTCCAGTAGAACTTGATTTAAATGCAGGAATCTGTGAAAATTATTAAGGTCATTTTTCATAATTTCCCTTTTCCTAGCGTAAATAGCGAAGGATGTGTAGGAGTATCATTGGTGTTCACTGAGCACTAATCTTGATCATCTGATGATTTCACAAGGTGCAGTGTAAGGATGTTCTTTAAAAATATGGCATCTCCAGCTGTGCATGTGTGTTTTTGTGAAGGTCTAAAGACAGTTTTGGTTTAGGATTCTAAATGTGATGTTATACTAATACAACAATTGGATTAATTTCTTCCATGTTTGAAAAAAGGAATGGTTGTGTGTTCCTAGAACAGAGATTTTTCTCCCCATGTGTTTCAGTGAGTTTTCTAATATTCCTGATACTGTTCAGCAGAACTTTGGTGGAGATTTTGATGAAAGGGTGAGAGTACCTATTAAAACTTTGTGATGGTTTTAAACTCCAAATACAACTTAGGGGGTTAATATTCTTTCTGATTCAGGCATTAGTGGTGTAAATTTGTTTCATAAAATGCCTAATTGGTGGATTAAAAATGTACAGATGTTACATCTGTCTTTAGTAGATAAGGTAATAAATGATGTTATTTATTTTAATATATGACATTTAAGAAGAGAGAAATTACATTTTTAAGAAAAGAAACAGACTTTTCAACATAAGACCAACACGTTGTGGGAGGAAGCCACCCTGCCCAGGCACTGGGACAGCTGTGCCACCCCCTCTTGTTGCTCCCCTGTGCAGCTGAGCCCGTATCCCTCAGCAGAGGGTCGGTGTTTGGAACTTGCCCGTGTTCTGCAGTTCTCCCGCTGTGCTGGACAGGGTTGTGGCGATGGTAGGGGCTTGTATACCAACATTCCAGTGTGCAGGTATTAGGATCTGGATGTTGGCCACCCTGGGATCTGTGTTTCCATGCATAGTTGTTTTGCCCATCAGCTGTGATAGGGACCATTATGGATCTGGTCCTACCAGGCTGCCTCAGCCCCCTGTATGACTGTGCTATTTAGCACTATGCAGTTTTTGGACAGTAACCTGTTGCATTTTTTTGTCTTGATAGTCTCTGATTGCTGGAAAAGAATGAAGAGATTAAGAAATGTTTAGGGAGTGAACGTTTTCCTTTTTTTTTTTTTCCCCTTCCTCCCCCATCTAAAAATTCCTATTGTCTTAGGCAGTCAATGTAGAGTTCTGAATCCTAGTACAGGGGCATGGTGGTTTCTGCATCATCTTTGGTTTTTGTCGAGAACTGAGATCACTTCATTTGGAGGTAGGGCAGAACTTGAATTCTCCCTTCCTGCTCACAAATCCAGACAGTTCTCTTGATGCAGCTGCCTCTTCATTGCTCAGTAGTTGTGAAATGTGTCTCAGTTACTTATCACCAGATATTTCTGGTAACTCTGATCAGGTAACAATTTTTAGACACAAGTTGTCCTTCAGAGCGTATCTTAATTGTTCCATTTTGATAAATGGTTAATTTGCTTGTGTTACAGATATTGGAGCTGACTGGACACTCACATGCTGCTGTCTGAGTATACAGGCTTCAGGTCCTAAGACAATGTGAGGTGTACTTGTAAAAAGAAATTTGCTTCAGCAGAGGTTGTGTGAACCTTTTATTGTTCATTAAATCAAGCTAAGGATAGTTAGATTTCTTTCTTCCTTGGGAATAGCAAAGACCTGACCTCTTCTAAAGAATTTTTCACCTGGTTAAGTGTTAGTTGCTTAATAATATCAAGGGGTGAACCTAATTCTGGAGAACAGGAGAAACTATTAGAAGTTTGAACACAGAGATAACTCAGATGTGTCTGTATATTATATGAATTAAACAGTGGGTCACAAGCCACATGCAAAACCCTCCCTGCTGGTAGCAGTTAGAGTAGTGGTGTTCCACAATTTTCATCTACTTTCCTCTCCTTCTTCTCATTCTTCCTGTGTGGTTTTCACCTCCTCTATTTTAGTCTGACTGTTTCAGATACATCTTGCACTCTGCATCAAAAAACCAGTCCCCTTAAAAACTGTAACACTTTGCAATATTTCTGTCATGCCACAAAGGGGACCATAAGCTTAAGTGTTGAGTTTTTTCCTTTTGTTTTTCTTCTTTCTAAAAGCATCCTTGTGGTTGAGGAATTAAAAATAAGCAGCAGTAAAATCAATCCCAAATCTGCCAGAACTAAAAACTTAGTAATAATTTCTTTAAAAGTAGTTAATTCTGAAAGTTTAACCACAGGATTTTATAATAATTGGGTTTTTACTTCAAATGTACTGCTTCGGTTCCATAATGATTTTAAAATATTTTCTTGTCCTCAGCAGATTTGTCTTGTGTTTTCAGCTTTTGTTCATCAGGCTCATGCTTTGACCTAACACCTGTGCCCTGGAGTGTATTGCCCGCAGCAGGAGAGAGGGCTGATGTGAGAAGGATATGGTCCTTACTGGAAAAGATTCTTGTGGTTTCCCTCTGAAGGAGGAAAAGCTGTGCAGCTCCTTCGTTTATCAGCAGAGCTCGGCTGGGGAAACCCTCTTGATTTTGATAATAGCGCAGGTTAATGGGAAGGTAATTAGAAAGTTGCACAACAGTGGATCTCGTTGTGCCCGTGTCAGTTGCGTGTTGATAAGCCATGACTGTTGTATCCCCTGTGCTTGGCTGCAGATCAGGAGTCAGACCCAGGGGCTCTTCAGTCCCTGCAGCTGAGCAGGAGCTGAGCTGGCTCTGGGGCAGGTTGGGGTGTGGAGGTGGGACTGAGCCAGTTGGCATTGCCACTGAAGAAAGGTGTGTGGAGCCTCAGTATCTGTCTTCAGACTTTCAAACTTGGGATAAAAACACTTCAGCTTTATTGGTCAGTGATCTCTCTTGCTGGATTAAGAAAACATTCCAATTAATTCTATAAGACCTTTCAGCATCCTGCAGTTACAATGAACTGAGTGCAGTGGGAGCCTGTGCCTCAAGTGGTTTTCCTCAGTATGTTTATCTATTTGTTGTCTTTCAGATCATACGTGCCTCGGAAGTGTTTGTGTAAATATTGCAACTAATAATTAAGATGGATAAAAATTTAGGTGTTTTATGCCACCTTTGAAGAACAAAACTGAGGTCAAATCCAAGAATAGTGAGCTTGAAGTAGAGCTTAGTCAAGATCTGAACATGAGCCATGGGAGCCTTCCCAATGCCTGACTTAAGCAAATGTGTAAACACTTGCTTTTGCTAGTGAAGTTGTACCAGTAGCACTGAATTCAACACAGAGTGCATCTTGAAGGCCCATTTTGTTCAAGATTATTATTATTGTTACCTGCCTTTTGCTTAAATTAGTCCAGCGGAAACCCACTTAGCAGGTGTGCGTGTTTGACCTCTCTGGAGCCAGAGGCATCAAATATCTCCCACATCCAAGGAGTCTCTCTTGACTGGTACAGTGTCAGGTGGCTGTGCAGCAGTCCTGCTGAGAATAGTGCCTGCAAGAAAGAGGAGCTTAACCCAAAACTGAACACAAGCTGCAGGGAAGGTCCTTGATTTTGGTCTGGGCACCAGACTTCATTATATCAGATGACTTTTACATGCTGCTGAGAGCCAGGGGAAGAGTTGTGTCTAGTTCACTTTAACATTGCTACAGAGAAGAGGTTGTCTTCTGGAGCAGGGTTTTTTGACCTCTGTGCTTCCCTTTTGCCTTCTTGCTCATAAGGAGATGAATGAAGATATCTGAATTTAAAATAACTTCCTTATTTTGTGTTTATTTTTAACCTAGCATAGTTCACTGATCTGCTCTATTGTTTGGCCCCACAGACAAGTGGATCAGCTTGACTGGGGAGGCAGGAGGAGGAGAAAATTCTTAAGCCACTAATGGCTTCTGTAACTTGTTTTTAAAACATACCCAAGACCCTTTATTGGACACCTGGACCTGTCTCCCCCGAGAAATGCATTGCAGGGCCATAGCAAAGTTCCAAAGGTATAAAATCAAAGTTTAAGAGCTCTTAGTGCAGACACATGGTTTTACCATTATAAAAATTGAATGTTGTTCAGATGCAAACTGCTTCCAGGGATGGAATTGCTCCCATTACAGGTCTGCTTCTGAATGTCTTCGCTTGTGTTACTTTTTTTTTCCCCTTCCCACAAGAGTATTCCTTGTAGCTTAATACAGTTTTTTGCATTTTCCAACTTGGAGATACATCTGAAGGGTCTTCAGTTTTTTTGCCTTTACAAAGTGGGTTACTATTTTCTGATTTAAGTACATGTTAAAAAGTCAAATAGTTACCTAATTTAAATTATAAATTTAAATAATAATATAAATTATAAATTTAAATAATAATTTAAATTAAATTATGATCTAAATGTATTTGTGGGGGTTTTAGTCTCCTGTCCAAATTGTCTTTTCTTGTCGGATAAAAATGTCCAGGTTGCATTCAGACCTGGAGTTGGTGTTCACTGCTTTTTGATCAGCCAAGGCTTCTGGCCTGTGTGATGGTACTCATTTAAACAGGAGACACAGATTTCTGGAATATGGTTGGATCACACAGGTTTTTAGCAGGTGTGTTAAAAGCAGAGAGTTTCAGAGTTAACCTGCTTCCTGATCTGGAAAGTTTGCAGAAGAAGATGCATGAAATTTCTGTCATTTTGAATTCAGCTTGAAGTATGCCTATTGCTATTAGCATCACATTCACAGGTTAGACCTACGAAGGTAAAACTGGCTTAGTACTGATGAGCTTAATGCTAGACAGAGTCTGGTTAGCATAGCTGGAGCAAAATACTGGCAGAGATTAACTGGGCTAATGCTAATTTTTGATCTCTCATATTTAATACACCTTGAAATGCACATTAACCACCTCAGATGCATGCTTTATTAAATCAAAGGATGGGTGTACAACAGAGGTATTTAAAATTTTGGCAGCATACAGCTTTGTAAATAGATATTTGTGTTTTCTGGAGTAAGAAATTTTTTAAAGTAAGTGGAGTTGTTGAGCAATTATGGTTAATTTCTACCTTAAATATGGACTGTTGCCTTCTGTGAGAAGCTAGTTAAACTCTCAGTATTGTAAACCCGCTGCTGGTAGTGTGCAATTTTGATTTCTACATTGTGCTCAGAAATTTGAGGAGCGGTTAATCATTCGGTAACTTGCTTCTCCGGTGGGGATGTGCTGCGCCCCGTAGCCAGTTAACGTGGCCCCTGTCCTGTTCCTGGCAGCACTCCTGCCATGGGAGCCATCTCCCAGCTGGGTGACCTGTTGGGATCGCAGGACCCTCAGGTGAGGGTGCTCCACAGGTAGTGGAAGGGCTGCTTCGGGACGAGAAGCTTTGAAAATATGTAACTGCTTCTGAAGGAAAAACTATGCCCTAACTACTGGTCCAGTTCAGAAGGGCACCTGGGGAAATGGGCAGCTGGGAAGATGCCTTGTTCTTGGTTGCAGCCTTGTCTAGGTGCTCCTTGGACCTGAGCAGAGGACAGGCTGGAGAGATACCTGCTCCTTTTCCATGCTGCCACTGAGAAAGAAGATGGTGTGTTAGCTGCCTGCCAGGCAGGGAGTGGTTCCAGCACTTGGATAACACAGAATTTTTAGTGGTTTATGTTCATTTCAGAAGTTCAGCTTATATTCAAAAGATAGCTGTGTACTTGGCTGTGTTGAGTGGGCTTGAATTTTCTGGGAACTGGAATGCTTTCCTCACCGTACTGTTTTTCCTTCCCATGTTAATTCACTCACCAGGATCTGTAAGTCCTGTATGCAGGACTTGAATGTATGCAGCTGCCTCCTTGATCTGCAGAGAAATTTGGACTGCTCTGTGGTCTTCAGAAGCAGCAAAAGCTATTTTAAGATGCTATTTTAATGGTAGCTCAGCACTTGAATATACCTGAATGATTTGATTTATGGCCTACCCAGATTGTTTAATCACTTTTTATGTTGTAAGATTTGGGAGAAAATACAAATTGCTGTAGATATGCCACTTGTAGTGGTGAGAAATACCTGCTCCTTTCCACAGAGCTCTACCAGCTCTTTGAGATGTGTTTTTTCAAGCAGCAATAACCAAATACAAGGATTGGAGTTAAGTTGTTCGAGCTATACTGAAGTGCATGTTCCCATTTAAGTTTGTAGAGCATCAGTGAGGTAGCAGGACCCAGCAGTGGCAGGAACAGCTCTTGTGCGTACATCGTGTACGTGCCATCTGTGTACATCATGTACCTGCCGAGCTTTCACTCGTCCTCTCTGTATTTCTGAACAAAACTCAAAAACCGAAAACCCTTAACGCCTTAGAACTCATGCTTTTTGTCTACTGGTTTTCTTTCTGTTTCCCCCTGAAGATAAAGCATATCAAGAAGGTTATGGACCTGTGTAAGCACAGATTCTGATGGATGGACATTGAGAAACTGTATTGCTGGTACTTGGATTGCTGGTCCTGTTCAAGATCTGGCCAGACCAAGTACAACAAATAAACATAGGGTCATGGCTTTCATCTCAGATAAAGTGTTTATATAAATTGAGTATTACAATAATTATGTCAGTAATAGTAAAATAATACTAAATTCTCTAAATAATACCAATACTGCAGTTTCTGATTTAATCCTCACTTACGGAACAGAAAGTGTGAGAGCTGTATCTGGTTGAACCAATCTGATTGCATACTTATTAAAACTGATAACAAAAATCACATGGAAACTCTGTGTGTCCAGCAGACTTTTTTCTCTACAAAAATGTCGTATTTGTCCCTAGAACAGCAGTTGTAACACGCAGTTAATGCAGTGCAGGCAGTGCTGTTGTGTAGCAGGAGTTTGTCACTCCATGCTGGTTCTTCACCTCGGCTGCAGAGGAATGCCAGGATTCTGCTGGACTGCTTGGGACCAGTGCCTTGAGTTTGAGTGCATGTGTGCAGATGCATGGGGACTGCATTTATTGGTAGATGTGGAATAATCTTCCCCTTTCCCCAGTAACTGGAGCTCAGCATTCAGGTGGATGTTCCCTGTACAACTCAGCAGGGTGAGTTCAGAATTGTGCCTGAGAAGGAAGCTTGCAGGGATTTGGAGTATGCTCAGACTTCAAGGGTGCTGGATTATATTGAGGCAGGGAATAAGCACTATTGGTATTGAAATCCTTACATTTGTAGCCTTTCTGCTTGCTTGAGAAATTCCTGGAGTTGGTTGCTAATAGGATTTGCAGAAAATAATGAAAATACCCTTCCCCCCCCAGCCATATTGGCCAAATTTGGCTGCGAGCGCTATATGTGTTAGGCAGGTATGATGGCACAAGCAATAGCAAAAGCGAAAACCAGGTGCCTTTAAGTTAATTGAAAGGTGTTTCTCTTTGTTCTGGGGTCATTTATTTTGTGTCAGCACTTTGAAGTAAATATTTTAATTTTCAAAGAAGAGAGGGTGGCATTTGCAGTGTTCTGTACACTGAAGGAACACCTTTTTATCTTGCACTGTGTAACCCAGAAGTGGTGGATGTGGTGTTATTCCTGCGTGTGCAGCCTGGTCCTTGAGGTGCATTGCCTCTCTCCTGCCATACAGCTGCAGGTGGCTTAAATCCCGGGGCCTTGCCTTGAGAAGGGCAGTATGGGGAGATCCTACAGCTTGATAGAAGTTTTCTGATAAAATCCCAGAGATCTCTAGTATCCCACAGATTATCATCTGGATGTTTAGTGAAATACCTTGTTTATCCAGATTGTCCAAGTCAAAGCGAGACAGAGATGTACTCACCCTGTCCCCTTGTCTGTGTTTCTCTCTTTCTGGTCTTGCAGGGTTTCTTTGATCTTAAAGTGTTCTGAAAATGCATCAGTAATAAAACATCCACAGGGACAGTAAAATACTTGAGTTTGGCCATATGAATTAGAGCAAATCAAACCGTGTATGGTTATTTTGACGTTTTTATAGTCAAAGGATGTAATGGGGGGAAAAAGGTACATCTGCTAGGTAAAAATCTAGACAATGTGTTGTGTCTGATGGGGTTTGTGAACAAGCTTAAACAGGTAAAGACTCTCCTGTTACATGTGCACAGATAAATTTCCTGTTGTGTAGCTTAGCTGTTTGAAGTATGCCAGTGTTATTTTACCACCTGGATAAACACAGCACTACTGCTTGCAGCCACTTGGTTTCTGTAGGTAAAATAACTGAATATTCTGTCAAAGGGTTGGTTTGGTTCTTTTGCTGGTCTGGGTGCTGTGTCACAGAGAGCAGCTTCTCCTCCCTGATATCCTCCAGCAAAATAACCACTAAAGAAACCATTCTCTTTTCAATCCCTGTCTATTTTATCTTCTCCTTTTTTTAAATTGTCTTCTTTGTCTCTTCTTATTCTTCATTGCAAAGGCAGCGTGTGTCTCTTCCTTTCTTTCAGAAAAAAAGTTTCCCCTTCTAGAAGGGATAACAGTTGCAGTTAAATTATTACTGTTTCTAGTAATTCTTAAATCCTGGTCTAATTCTGACTTTGACCAGTAACATTTGGAGCTTGTTTCAGGTTTGGATCAGACCTGACTGTAAAGGCATTTAAATTGGAACTCTCTACTTCAGTTTGGTTAGTTTAATGACTAAAAAAATTAGTGACTTTTGAATGAAAAACCTGTAAATAATGCACATTAATTGCAGATAACTTTTTGTATGGGCTTCTATTTCTTCAGCAAGAGCTCTTAAACCATGTCCTCTCTGCTTCTGAAAGAAGAAACATTTTTATGACTTCTTAATTGATTTTTTTTGATTAAAAGGATCTGGAGCTAAGGAAGTGCCAGGAATTATATACTAGACAGTTTGTTGTGTACCTCTGTGTTTGGATTTATTTTTCTCTTCTCCCCTGTGATCCACTGCTGTGCATTATCCCATGCTCACACCCCTTCAAGGAAAAGTTGGCAGTTTTAAACTCATGGAAAAGTAGTCCAGGAAAAAGAGAGGAAATTAGATGAGGATCCAGTAGTGACAAAAAATCCGCTCTTGTATGCTCCAGGGGTATATTCCAAGTAGCAAGAGCATTTGTGGGGTAAAAGTTGTAGCAGGAAATGTGAATGAACTAACTGGAGCAAAAGAAGCGCAAGCCGTGAGGGTTTCCGTCCCAGCTGTGTGTGAGGTTGTAGTGGCTGATGATGACACAGACCACAAATGCTGCATTTTAGAGAGAAAAATACAGGGTGTGGAGTAAACTTAAGGGACTTTGGGTTTTCCTAAGACAAAGGAAGAGTCATTCATCATCAATAGAATGAGGAATTTGAGATACAGCTTAATTTGGTGGTGGTGTTTATACCAGCTTCTAGCCAGAGGCAAAGCAGGAAGGCAGTAATTAATTTTGGAAGTCCTCAAAATTTGCTTCAGATGAGTGGCACTAGCACTGGAGCGAAAATAGAAGTAGTTGGGAAGATTTGCCAGAAAGAATAGAGTATTGAGATTGAGAGTGTATTTCTGGAATTAGGGTGTTCTGCAAAGCATAAGAAAGATGTAATTCACTGAGTGACACGCAGTAGTCAGCTGTTCTAAAATGCATTTTCAAGTCTGTTTTGTTGCCTTTATGTTCTAAGAATAGTTGACCAGAAAGCACTTGAAATACTGTCTGAGGATTTGGTTCATGAAACAAAGAATAAATGTAATATGTAGTAAGAAAGTAAATATGCAACAAACATGTGAGTGGTGAAGTACAATTTCCTCTTCAGAATGTATTTCTGATGAAAAATGTGCTAATTATAACTGCTGCCACATGTGAAGTAACTTGGTTTTCCAAAGAAAAAAGAATTTTGACCAACTTGTTTTGTCTCCCTTTGCAGGGGAGAACTAATTTTGGTGATTATTTTGGGATGGTGACACATCAGGACATTACTGAGAGCACTGAAATATCCAAGAGCCATATAAAATAAACTCCATCAGAAGCATCATTATCCCTCCACCCCTGCCATTTGATTGCTCTCTGAAATGAAATGAAAATGAAATTAAATAGGTGTGAGATCTTCTTTCTTAAATGCATTGCTCAGATATCTGTTTCTGAAATAGTTTGCATAAACCATGTAGTTTTGAAGTTTGCAGCTGCAGATGTTACTGTACGAGGCACAGGATTCAAGCAGCTCTGTCTGTGATAAAGAATAGTTCTAAAAGATGGCTTGTTTAGAGGTGTTTCAGTGTTTATTGGTAGGTTCTTTTTTATTCTTGTTTGCATTACAAGTTGCTCAGGTTTGGAGATCTGAATTTGGCTGTTCACAACTAATGTGCCTGTGGAGGAGTATACAGCAGTTTCTTTGCCTCACGGATTTCAGTGTGTTTGTGTTAGGATTTGGAAAAGCAAGTTAGCCTCAAAATCTGTATATGGCTGGGTCTGTATACAGCTTTCTCTAGAATACAAAGTATAACTTCATTCCTGATCGTGATTGCTTAACTAATAGGCCTGGGGAAGCAGGGACTTGGTTCCGTGGTCCCATGGCAGCCTGTTTGGCACCAGAACAGCTGGTTGGCTATTTAACACTGAATAGTTAAACAGGAAAAGCTTTTTTAGTCACTTAAAAGTTTTCTTTTGTTTTCAGTAAGAAAAGAATGTGTCTTAAAATTGCTGACAAAGAAAAAGTGATAAAATTGTCAGTGGAGTGCTTAACTGAGGATTATAAAGTTCCCATTCTGCATTCTTTTAAGAATTCAGTGGTAAATAGTGGAGACTGACACTGGCGATTCTATACAAAACAGTTTTTCAGCTGTGTTATTTGTTTGAAGAAAGTTGTCCTCCATGTAGACAGTATTAAATAATTAACACTGTTTAGTGCTAATTTTGGTGTCTGCTAACATTTGGATGTTTTCGGTACAGTAACTTTCATCTTCAAAGCAGTAAAGTGAAGCTGATCTTCAGAACATTTTACAACAATAATCAGCTCTTTCTTATTGCCTAAATAATTATTTTCTTGCATTAACACTTAGGGGTAGAAAGGTTGCTGTCAGAATGGAAAATAAAGGTAAAATCTTAGTTAAAATGAATGCTGAAGAAAGTGTAAACTGCTTTGGGATTTAATGGTTCTGTTGTACAGACTGAGAAAAACTCTTGATTCAGTGCTCTGTTAAGGCTTTTAAAATTATTTTAATGATTGCTATTGTTCGTGCTACAAAGTAGGAGAAAGCAGCCACCTGGCAGATGATCCAGTAGATTAAGGCTGGCCAGCACTTTAATGGCTGGGGTTTCTTGGGAGTATCTAGACCCGAAAATCTTCATGGAGACTCCAGTCAAAATGGGGACACTGATGCAGGGAAGGGGATTTCCAAGTGGGAGCAGGATGGGGTAAAGCACCCAACAGGCTCTGCTCCCTGGGGCACCAGCCCTGAGCCTTTTGCCTGTTCAAGGCAGGGGCATCACCAAATCTCCCATCCCAGCTGAACACCCCTTCCATGCACAGTCATTCCCTGCTTGTCCTCTTTGGTCAGTGAAGCTTTTGTAGAACATGGCACAGTGCTAACAGATGAGGCTGGAAAATTGAGCTTAGTAAGGAACAACCTCGAAAGCTCCTGGGAACCGTGTCTTTCAGGAGTCTGTGTCTTAGGGAACAAGAAAGCTGCTTCTTTTCTGTATCATCCCATTTGAAAAAAGGAACAGTTTTTGTTTTGCTCATTTTGCAGTTGTTAATTTTAGATGAGAGCGTAATTACTCCATGTTAATTACATCGAAAACAAATGTTAAAATTACCCAAAGTGTAGATTTTTTTTTTTTGTAACAGGAATCTCTTAAAATCATAGTTTACTATTATGCTTGAAATGTATCTGTTACTAAACACAGTGAAAACTG
The DNA here is from genome assembly GCA_013400235.1 of Oriolus oriolus. Lineage (NCBI taxonomy): Eukaryota > Metazoa > Chordata > Aves > Passeriformes > Corvidae > Oriolus > Oriolus oriolus. The sequence goes on from VXBT01005579.1 coordinate 2,127,216, forward strand.
AATTTCAGGCTGGCAGGAAGCTGTAAATGTTCCTGTGTTACCAGGCCATGCACGTGTGCATGTGGATCAGTTCACATAAAGGACTTAACATAACAACCCCAAACCTCAGGCCTTGAATGGTTTAATTGTTGTTGTCGTTTTCCCCATGGTTAATCTACACTTGTAAAAGCGACCCTGACGTGAGGTTAGGATTTATCAGCACCGGGCACCCCACGCTAATTGGTTCAGCTCTGCACTTCACTGCCGTGGTGCTTCCTTGGAGCAGAGGCTGCTCAGAGCAGTTCCGTGCTCAAACCAGGGGGAAACTGTCACCTGGGGCTGTAGGGCTGATCCTGCTCCCAGCCCCACACTGCCTGGCTGCTTCTCCACGACTGGGAATGTTTTTCCTGAAGTGGAAGAGAAGCATGACTTGGGCCTGCTCTTATTGTGAATGAAAAGTGCCAAACACTTTGCAATAGGCATTTTTTTTTTCTACAGTTAAGTTTTATAGATTCTGCAAAACTGTATTCTCAGTCAGGAATTTTGGTTTTGGGTTTTTTTTTTTAACTTTAGGCTGGTAACAGGTTTTCCAGTATGAATGTTCGAAAGTTCATTATGGGAGCCCTGAATATTTGCATAAGATTAGCCATCCTGGGTTGAGCAAAGATTGTTTAACCTGATGTGTTGAGGTCTGTCAGTGGCAGATGCTGATGTTAAACGTGAGTGCAGGGGAGGGATGGTGAGTTCCCTTCCCTGCTGTGCACACCCTGAGGGTGTCTGAGCCTGGCCACGTTGCCTCTGTACCTTTTCACTGCTCCGCACAGAATCTTCCATTCACTGCATCGCCTTTGGAAGTGAACTGGGAATAATAAATGCTTTGTGTAAGTTCACTGTGCTGCTGCATTTCGAACACTGAGTGCAGCCTGCTTAACAGCCTTGCTTTCCTCCTCCATCTTGAAAAGGTATAGGAGAAGTAAAGAAGTTACAGCAAGGAAAATAAAGATGGTACACGGTATCAAGTGGCTGTTTGGCAGTATTGACTGAGTAGACTAGGAAGGGTCCTGGATAACTGAGGAAATATGTGCTAAACATCTGGAGAGCAGATTTTGTTTCTTTAAACTTGCATTCTGGTAATTTAATATAAAGTCCCTTGTGTATTTTAAGTAGAATATCTAAGTAGAAAATCTCGTATGCCCCTCTAGTCATGGAGAAGCCAAACCAGCACACGCAATAGGCTTGATTTACGGTTCTTCTGTATAAACAATATCTTGCTGCTTCCACATTACATTTCAGATTGCTCTAGTACTCAGTGCACTGTGCTAATTAGAGCCTGTAGTGGTTCTTGGTTGCAGAAGCCATCACCTCAAGAAAAATGTAGTCAGATACTGTGCTTCTGAGAACCTCCAGTTGTGCATCCCCACTGGGCAGTGTATGCATCCAGTGGCATGGCAGAGATCACCACTCTGTGTCCTCAAGGACACACTTTTTGCATTTTTCTAGATTTGCCATAGGACTACCAGATCAAGTTTGGAGATGCTTTGGCCTGTGATTTCAGGCTGCTTTGCTGCAACAGCCACCTTTGAAACATGTTCCATAGTTATCCTCAGAGGAGTCCTTTCTTGTGAGCGTATTTGATTTCGACTCTTATACTATGCAGCAAAGAAGCCTGCAGTTAAGCTTGTTTGTGTTGTCAGGTGAGAAGGAAATACGATTAACTGTGCTTGCCTGCTTTTTCACAGTTGTGTGTAATTTTTAATGTTTTTTTCCTGATTTATTTGCCTTTCCCTCTTCTCACCAAAGCCTAGTCTCAGAGCTAGCATCTACCTGTAACCACTGAGTCAGACTCCTGTGAACCTGCTTTATGTATCTATGCATTTATCTGCACAGCAGGGAGCATAAGAAGAAGAGGGAAAAGATGATCAGTGTTAGCAAATCTCCGATAATAAAGGAAGACCTTTAAAAGCATTACTGAAAATAACAGGAAGAAATGCTGGCGGTGTTAGATCCCTAAATGTGAGGTTTCTGGGCACATTGCACAGTTTCTGTGGTTTGGAATGATCTTTTCTGTTTAAAGGTAGATTAAATGATGGGGCTAAAGTAGATGGTTTGTATTTTTTCCTCCTAGTGCCTATAAAATTAATTCTAGTGCAAATCCATGTTACTATCCAGTGTTGTTCTCTTCTAGGAAGTTATTTTTGCTTTTAAACTCCAACATGGACAGAATCAACAGTGTTTCAACAGTTTAAAAATCGTGTCACTGTTAGGGAAATGCATTCAAGCTACCCTTCTGTGCTACTGCTAGTGTGAGCAAAACTCAGCGTGCTTCAAGGCTGAGTTCAGGAGTGAGCAGTGCAATTAGCATTTGCTGTAAGGATTAATCTGGTCTCAAAACAGAATTGCAGAATCTGAAATAGTGATGAATAATATTTTGACTCTGTAGCAAAGTAACTGCGCAGAAGCAGTGTACCTTCAGAGCTAGTTTGGGCAAGTGGTGTGTGTGATCATACCCATGTAAGGCAATGTTTTATGCTACTGGTAAATGTGCAAAACCTTTTCGCTGCTTAAGCATATTGTGAGTGTTCAGTTATTGTAGTTAATTAAATAGATGTACCCCAAGACTTTCTGAGACTGTGGATCGTACTCATCCAAAATGATACAGAAGAGAGTTCTGAGAAATTCATGTATCCGAGTAATAAAAATTGTGCTGGTCCTGGTGGTGGAGGTGTGTGCTTTTCTAGACTTCCGCAAGGAAAGAGGGAGGTGCTAATGGGAGCAGAATCACTAATTCCATAATGTGCTCATATTATTAGCCAAATATACTCATTTTAATTGCTTTTTAATTGTCTGTCTTAAACACACCAAGAACATGTCCACAGCACTGTAGCATGCTGGGTATAGTGTCACATGAACATAAATGCTCTGTGGCCCCTGGACTGCCCTGGCTCCAGCTGAGGGTACATCTTTTTCTTCCATTTGTCAGAACTTCATTTTTTCTGTGAGTAGTTTTGCAGCCTCTCTAGTGATGCCATGGATGGTAGCCTTTGTTGTTGCAGTAGAGAAGGCCATTACTCAGTAGAGCAGTAAAACATAAAGAGGGGTGTGATAGTGGAAAAACACATTGTTTAGGGTGTGTTTTGTGGGTTGGGACCGAGTGCCCGATCCCAGCAGAGATGTAATCACACTGCCATCTCTGGAATGTGCAGAGACAAGACGTGACGAGTTGGGGTAGTTGCTTCTGTAGCCTTGTTGCTCTAGATGCAGCAAGGAGAAGGTAGTGCAAGTCCAGGAGCTGCTGCCATAATAGGTCATGACACTTCTGATGTTTCAGCCTTTTCTGATCATGGAAGAAAATAATTTATCCTGTCAACTGTTCCAGTTACTGTTTTTTGAGTATTACAGGGTAGCCAGAAGCAGTCTTCCTTCCTTTCTTCCTGATCTGATAGTTTTCTAGAAGCATAGCCTAAGCCAAAAAAGCTCTTCATACTAAGAAAAGGAACTGTGATTTTTCAGCAGACCTTCTCTTGTCCTGATATCTGCCAAGAGGTTGTGACACTGTATAATGCATAAAGCCAGGATAGTGAGACAGGCACGTTGGTATCTTCTGATAAATTTCACTGTACTGAAGAAAACTCATGGCAGTGCTGCTGTCTACCCCAGTTATTAAACGCCTGGGGCTTAAAAAGCATTTGAAAGATCCCTTGAAATGTGAAGGCTGCCTATACACACTCCTTCACCAAGAGCTTAAGTTGTAAATTTGTTGGATAATTACAGGTGTGTTGTTAGTGTCCAAACTGAACTCTGGTTCGCACAGTCTTTCATCTGACATTGAATTATTCATAAAGCAAAGGGTTAAACTGCTGAAAGCAGGTAATTAAGTCACTGTTGGTTTTAGCAAATATTTGGAGTGACTTCTTCAATGGCAGCCTAAAGTCCACTGAGTAGTTGTATTGATAATACCCTAAATGCTTTTTACGTGTCAGTAGGAAGCTAATCACATTTTTAAAACATTTTAAGAGTTTTGTTTTGTCTTTGAAGATCAGCAGATAAGTGAGTTGCTGCAGCGAACTGCTTTGTTATAGAGCAGGTTCTGCACAGGCTATTTTTCTCAGCTGTTTTTCTATCCTCAAAGTTACATTATACCTCCCGTTTATTTTCCCATGAAGATAACTGTGTCAGTGGGATGAAGCTTCTGATACTATTTACATTACAGACTGGTATTGTTCATGCGTGTTGTTTAGTGTTCAGAGGCTTCTTAGAGTGTAACTGCTTTGTTTTATCTAAGAATAGAATAATCATGTAATCTATTAATACAATTTTGTTCCCATTCATTAGTTACATTGGCACAGTTAGAAACCAGTCTGGCCATCCTGTGCTTTGTCAAAATGTCCTCTTTGGCTGGGCAGAGCCAGTGATGGGAATGCAAGGCAGCAGCAATATGATGATTGATCAGTGTAGTAAGTGGTGGCTGCAGTGTTGTTACTGTCTGTCTAGTCATTGCTACATATTCTGGAGGCATGGCAGAGATGAGTCTGCTTCCAGGAAGTTGTCCCATCCCAGTTCTCCATTTGCTGTCTTGTGTAACATCATCTCCTTCTGTGGGAGATTTGCAGTTCCCAGTCAATAATGCAATAATTACTTGTTTCAGATGACAATTAGAGAGCAAGAGACTTCCGTATAATACTGTTTCGGGTTTTGTTTTGGCTTTTTTATAAGATTTAACGTTGGCTGCTTGCTCTTTAGTAAATGAATGTCTTTTCTCCGTTCTTTCTAAATATACTAAGGCAAATTTTGAAAGCATTGAAGATCTTTAAACCTTATTTCCCTAGCTGGAAGTCTGCTCACTTCCTATGCCTCTAATACTTTTCTCCCTTAGTCTGTAAGCTTGGCTCTTGCCTTCTGATACTTCTCTAGGAGCTTTTTCCCCTTAAGACTTAGTCATTGTCCTTTACAACTTTCTTGTTAAGATAAATACATTTCCATATATACCTTTTGGCACTGGATCAAGTAATGAACCATGAAGAAAGAAAAACAATAAGTGAAACCAAAGCAAATGATACCCAATTTTGCTAATGGGAGAATTAACTTTTAACTGCTAAGATAAATGATGTAATATTTACAAGTCATGGAAACATCTGTGACAGCAGATATCTACATCTTGATCCATAGTATCATGGGGCTTTATGTACTTCCCTTTCCCCTCCTCCCATTCTACTGGCCAAATTAATCTCAGTCTCTGTTACTGTTTCATACCTTTGAAATGTTTTAGGTGAATTGCTTTATTTTTGGATGCCTTTTGAAAGACAGCCACAGTACAGAAATTGCTTGATTCCTCTTTAGATTTTTCATTATAGCAACCTAGGACTGTCTTGGAAAAATGAAACTGTGTAGAATGCTTTTCATTTAATTCCTTTTCTCTGGAGTCCCTTTGTGCAATAAGTGGTGTTTGTATTCTAACTGCAGGTAGGGATTAGAGGCCAAATAGTTTCTCTTACTTTGGAAAAGCTGAGTTCTTCCAGAGCAAGTGAGGGGAAATTTTTGCTTTGAACACTTCTAGTAGTTCAGAGATTGACTACTGTAAATGAATTCCATTCAGGTCATGGAGCTGGGAACTTGTTTGGCTAATTTTGGTGTGTGTGGTTGTTTTGGTTTTATTTTTTTGGTCTTGGTGTTTGGTTGTTTGCTTTTTGATTGTTCTTTTTAAACCCTGCCTCCTGGGAGTATTGCCTATTCATCTGGCTTTCAGAGCAATAGTTTCCAGACTTCTGGAGAAGCAAGCTGCTGGAGCCCACAAGTTTTCTTGTGAGCTGTTACAGCCCCATAAAAACCAGTTCCACTGGAGTGCCTGCAGCCCTCTTACAGGCATGGTCTGGGCAGTCTTTGCTACAGAGTTGTGAAGTAACCTGTTGGCATTGTTTCTTCCAGCTCAAGGCACGTATTTGTTCATCTTCTTCACATTTTTCTAACTTTCTTATTTGCTTTCAAGAAGTAATATTCACGCTTTCTGTTTGAGTCTCTTTAGTGTCCTCTTTGCACCACCACAGTTTGGTGACTGCTCCGGAAAGCAGGGCATTTCCTGCTTGCTTTAGGAATTTCTCAGCTATGTATTTTGATATGCTGCCCAATAGCTACAATAGCAAGGATCACTTTGGTGGTTAAAGAGGTGATATTACTATAGCACTTGAAATCACAGAATGTTTATTCATTATGATTTCTAGCAGTGGTGATTTCTTTTTTTTTTTTTTTTAACTTGTGTGCTATTATCCATATCAGGCTGGTATTCTAAACAATGCACTGAAGTAAACCTTTAGATGTTGATTTATTTAAAATACTGATGCATTTAAAAAAAATTTTTGTAAGAACTTTTGAAGAGATTATAGTTTGTTCCACAACTGAAGAGATGTTGTGTAGTGAGTGCAGAGGGCCGTGGCTCTGCTGTGCTGCCCTGGGGGGTGTGACAGCTTTGAGTCCTGACACTGAGGTGCAAAGCTAGACCTGGGCTGTGTGTTGAGCATGCAGTGGATATCCTTGAGGCTGATGTAGGTTGACTGCTACAGCGTGGACTTCGCTCATTTGCATTCTCTGATTTTATTCTTCTCTCCTGCCACCTTATATTTTGCTCAGTAAGTCCTTTTCTTAGTGTTTACTGCAGGGTCACTCATCCGCTGGAATTCACACACACACACACCCCTTTATCATATCTGTATATAGTGTTGTATTTGTATTTAAAAAGAAAAATGCCCTTTTAAAACTTTCATGAAGGCTTTGATTCTGGAATGTCCATGTAGTCGAGCAGAAGAGGAGAAAGTTATGTTGTTTTCTGCGTTCCCCTGCTAGAAGCCAAACCCCGGATATGAAAGTTCATGGTATTCTTCAAGCTGCTGCGAATGACTGACTCCCTTCAGGCTGCTGATGCTGCCCTTGGTGCAACTCCTGGCTCATTTTGGGATTGCTGTGGCACTGCTGCATGGGGGGCTGTGCAAACTGCAGGGACTGTAAAAGCCCTCAGTCCCAGGGATTTCGAGTGTGAGGCGGATGTGTGTGATAACTGTAACCAAGTTTTTAGTATCACTGTTACTCCTCCGCTGTGGTCTCCTTAACCTCAAAAGGAAACAAATGTTTCATAACCTGCTGTGAAGACTGCTTCAGTGTCTCCTCTGTGGCTGCCGGCTCCAAAAGCTAATGACAAACATTATAAATAATCTTTCAGACTTTGACTATTGCTGTGATGTGAGTCATGACTGAAGGCTAACTAGTCAAGTTATAGCTCACCATCATAATTGTTAAAATAGAGGCAGTTTCTGCCGTAGTGGAATTGCTGCGATTGTGGAGTCATTCTGTAGCTTTTGGCCACATGTGACTGCAAACACGTGTTTGTGCTGAGCAACGTGTCCTGCAGCTCAGAGACAGAGCACTCTGCAGTGCTCCTGTCTTAGAGCAGGATTTAAGTTATGCCAGAGCCCACATGAACTTGACAAAATCTTTTCCACTTTCTCATCAGTAGGAAAAAAATATGGCAAACTGAGATGCCTTGCTTGTGGATTTGAATTGTTGTGAACAGTAGAACAAAAGAGCAATGTGTCTTTCGCTGACACTTGAGTTCATACTATTAAACAGGTGGAATCCATCTGAGCAGTTTTTTTTGAATACAGGGGTTTCTTTTTTAAATCACTGATGCTATTTTAGTTCTGATTGCTTAATGGTGTGAGTATTTGAATATGACAATGTTGAGCTCATAGTCCATAACAAGCATTTTTTTTTTTTTTAATATATACTTTCTGTAGGGTCTGTCATTGCATGGCAAGTTTATCATTTCAGAGGATTTTGTTGGGTTTTTTTCCTTGTGTCCCCTGCTTTCCCCTGCAACAATTGCCACAACCATTTTGCTTTCAGGCTTTCATCTCAACACTTTGGTAACAGACTTAGTTAATGAGCGATGAGAAGTGTGCACCTGCAGAGTCATTTATATATTATCCAGTAATTTGTGTAAGGTTGACTGACACTTCTTACCAGCTTCCCAAACTGTGGTGTCACGCTTCAGTTTTGTTCCAGTCGCATATCTCAGACTTATTTCAGCATTCATGATCTTTCAGTAACTAAGTGAAAGCTCTATTTTTGCACAAACTCACTAATATCTGAAATGTCTCTTCTTGGAAGTTGTCTTAACCTCCAAACTCAAAGACCCCCTTTAAACTCTTCAAGATGTATTTTTCATTTGTTACACAGTGCCATGGGCAGAGAGAAAATGATATGTGATGTTAAATGTTTCAGAAGAAATTGTCATCACTATTTTTTGTGTTGCCTTGCATTCCTTTTTGTAACGGAAAAATATCTACAGAGCTTTATGTGTTGCATTTTGGGGGAGTGGAAAACAAATTCTTACAGAACGATCTTATGATGTCTACAATTTTTCTATTGAAAGCTGTATTTATTTAATATTTTTCACTAATGTATTTAAAGAGTTAAAAACATTTCCTATTCATAAAGTTGCTTTGTTGTGATACTTCCTTAATTGATGTGGTTTATGTTAACTTTCAGTTGATTCGTAGACTGCATTTCAAATTTATTCTAGGGATATGATTAAAACTGGGCATTCTGATCTGCGAGTGGACAGATTACATGACTGGAGTGATGTTGACACGCTGTGGTTTAAGCTGCATTAGAGACAGCAGTGTATTAAGTAGTGTGTTTGGTAGGAGGTTTTTCCCAGCCGGTGTGGACAGGTATTTTTTCTCTTTCTTAATCCTGTAATGTGGAATTTGAGTAAATCTTTGGCATTGCCTCTGCTTGAGGCAAAGGAAAACATGTTTCATGATTAGTTGAATTTTATTAGCAGTTAAAAAGCTTCCTTTGTTCACAGAAGCCATAAACATTGACTAGTGTTATCTGGTTTCCATATCTGAAAGCTATATCACAACCTTTGTGTCCATATATGTCAGAAGAAGAAGCAGGGGCATTCATCATGATTCATTTGTCTTATCACTAAACAGTATCTCTCAGAAGCTGTCTCTGTTTAAGAGATTGCTGATTGCTATTGCTATGATCTCTAACTCCTCACGCTTTCGAAGAAGGTAGAGCAGTATCTCATAGAAAGCTCTTTATTTTCTTAGTTAAAGACAGTTCTTTCCCCATGAAACATGGTGTCAACATTTAAATTCCCTGTTAAAAGAAAACATTGGATGTGCTTTTAGTGAAGAATTGAACTATTCCTCAGGTGTTTGCTTCAGTTTGTTTCCAGATACTAAGTTGCACTGATGATAACTTTAGGAAGAATAATAATTAAAAAACATTTTAGTATTAATTCAGTGTAAACAATTGTTGCATTTTGAGAACATGCTGTGTGCTTCCAGATAGCAGTGACCCAGAGGACAGCTTTCTGTTTAGACCAGCAAGTGCTGTTAAAAGGTTAAAAAAGCAGGGGGGAAAGGCAGGATATAGAAATGAAATTGGAGATCTTTCGTTCTCACTCTTGATTTTTGTCATTTTTCCTGCTCTTGAGTTTCAGGAGTTCAAACCTGTCCTCCCCTAATTTTGTTGTAGTAAATCTTTACTTTAACTTGCTGTTCCACTGCAGCATTGCCAGTGCCGATTGCTGCTGAGGGGGGCCCTGAGGCTCTACCACACCCGAGCTAATCTTCTGCAGACCTTTTTCTTACAAATTCAAAACTTTAAGTCATACTTGATTTTGCTTTTGTTCTAAAACTGGGAACTTAGAAAAGCGCACGTGTTGTCGTGGGTGCTGCACGCTGTATGTTTCACAACACCCCTTTCACTGGCACCTCAGAGGGATCTGCTGCACCCTAATAAGCTTCCGAAAGCCGTGTGTGAGCATTAAGTTCGTGATCTAGCATAGCTCTAATCCAGAAGTAAGTCTCTAACCTGAGCTGTTTCTGTCGTGCTGAGGGCGGAGGTTACTACTTGTGCGGATTTACTAGGAGAGTAAACAATCAGAATAGGAGTGCCGGGTGTGAAAGTATCTTCCTGTGTGCTATGAATTGGAATGAGGCTGCAAAAGCATATTGTGCTCTGAGGAGCGGGAGGACTCTGAAGCCCTCGGTGACTGATCCTACTGCACTTCCCGCGTGGCTTATCCTACCTTTGTGCGAGCTCCCTGGCTTTTGAAGGACTTGGGAGATAATCACACAGCGGTTCCTGTTGTCGCTTGTGTTTGTCCCTTTTGCCCAGGAGAAATTCAGCTGCGGTCTGGTAGAAGGCAAGTGTCCAGGCTAGTGCAGTTCTTGCAAGCAGCCTGGGGCCCGGTCCGTAGGCATCCGTGCGTGCCCGTATGGAGCACGGAGCTGGGTGGGAGCTCGGCAGGGCCGGTGGCGAGGGCGGCTCTGTCCAGGGTGCTGACGGCCGAGGGCACGGCCAGGCTGCTGTGCTGGAGCTGGGATCGTGCTGTGTCCCTTGGGAATGGTTTCCATCCTGTGGGACAGGTTACCTGCATCCCCGGCAGTGCACACAGACAATAACTTGTGTGTAGCTTTTGGGTAAAAACTGTTCCTGGTTACACAAATCAGTGACCTTGGGGCTTTTGAGGGGTAGTAGATTATATGAGTTAACGGCACGACTTGTATAGCAATGAGAAACTCATCAGGCCTTTTAAATTAGTGTGTCTTTTAAGTAGTGCTTGTCCTTGAGATGGTTGCAAGGGCTTATGGGTTTTACAGTTTGATTATAAAACCCAGTTTAGTTTATATCCACTTTGTATAATCATGCTGAAACTATCCAGTGGGTTTTGGTGTGGAAGCAATGGAAGGAAGTGTTGTTCAGTTGTTGGAGGAATCAGGAAGGTGCTTGTTCAATCAAAGCAATGCATTTTAGAAGTAGTGGGGTTTCAGTTCATCAGGTTGTCTCTTACCTCTTGGTTTGGTGGCATTTACATACACAGTGGTCACTGTAGCAAAACTTAATGGCAGTGATGGCTAGAAACTGGGAAATGTTGTATGTAAAATGTTCCTTGATCCTAAAGGATTTCCTTTCCTGTTTCCCCCAAGTAAGATTTAAATCTTACCATTATGTTAGATTAGAGGTTCACGTTTTTTCTTTAAAAAAACAGTAATGCTGAAGAAGTCTTAAAGTAACTTGTTGGTTTAGCAAGTCTACTGTTAGAAACTTGACTCTGTAAAAATGCAGAATGCAAGAAAAAGTTTTTATTTAACAAGACTTGATTATGAGATGCTGCTTGTAAGGCCATTTGGAAGCTTAAAAGTCAGTTTATGTTCTTTGTATCTGTATTCCACATTAATGTGGACTTTTTATTTCGTGCGTAAATATTCACCTATATGAGGAATTTTCATTAGACACATACCAGTACAATTGTTGGGCAGTAATTTAATTAAACACCGTTCTGTGCAAGTGTGCACTATTCATGTGTCTCATAAGCACTACATGAGACAAAAAGGTTAATTTCTGATTATTAATTTTTACATACTTTTTTGTTTTCTTAGCTGGAGATACAGATGATCCTCCAAGAATTACTCAAAATCCTGTCATTAATGGGAATGTAGCGATGGCTGACGGACATAACAACACCGAGGAAGACATGGAAGATGGTAAGTAAATATTTGATAAAAGCATGGTTTGTTTGGCTTCTTTGGTTTTATGATTTTGAGGAGAAAATGGTCCATTTTACCTGTGTCCAGTGATCTGCAGCTCATTAAAAAAATGAATCCCTCTGTACTTATGGCTGCTGGTTTTCTGTGAAGGCATCCTTTTGACATAGCTGTACAACAGGATTAGACTTCTGAAGGCTTGGGATTTTTTTCTTGTACTCTTTCTAGGTACTCATTTAAAAATTACTGAAAGTGCTACCGTCCATTGTTATGTTTTGTGATACAGCCCTTTAAAGGTGCTGCAGCTGGGCTTTGCTGAATAATAATTTTATCAGTTACGCAATTCCTTCAGGGTGTTTAGAATCCTTATCTGTCCTGCTCTCTTGTCAGGTGGCAGCTGTGCTCTGGTTTTGTCTTTGTGTGGTAAGTCAGTGTTAAATATTCGGTTAAAGAACATCTTTTGCCCTTGGTTCTGATGCCAAATTTTACTTGCAAAAGCAAAGGAAAAATTATGTATTAATATCCTGTTAATAAAAGGGGACATGTTTTTGAAGTCTTTTTCTTGGTCCATTAAATGAAAATAAGATTGTACAGTTTTTCTGTTAGAGAAAATGAAATAATTATAGCTCTGAGTAAATTTAAAGAAAGGTAGCAACTCTCTAGTTCACTTAAATCTGTTATGTTTAGTGAGGAAAATGTGCAATGATTTTCTTAGGAGAGGATATGGGCAGGGACTGCTCATTTTGAAGAATGAAGTAAAATTGAGTTGGGAGAAGGAAGATATCATACGAGTGGGACTTCTTCCATATTCCATGTTGTCTTGTGAGAGTACATTCAGGACTAGGCTTAAACATTTAGTTAGTTTTGTGCAAAAATATTGAGTGATTTTTTCCAGAAAAATTAGAGTTTGAGGTTAAAGGTCGAAAAAGTGCTTACTTTCATGTACTCAGGGAACATAGAATACTGATAGAAAACAGTAATGTTCCATTAAGAGAATAGAGTTTAAATTCAGAACAAAAGCATCTCATGGTTGAATCACTTCTGTGTCATTGGCAAGGATAAAGTTTTCTATGACCAGAGTTTTCCAGTGAAATAAAATTGAAGTCTCCTTAGCCTATGAATTTTATTTGTGTGATTACCTAATCTTATTCAGAGGGTTTTGATTTATTGCTTTGAGTAAATAGGTGAGACTGAAACAGGGAATTCTGTTCTCTACCAAAAGTTGTTATAAAAGATGTTAAATGTCTGTCAGGCCGTGGTACTTAGAGGGTGGCAAGAGAAGATCGCATAGGTTGCCACCAACTGGCAAGAACAGCTCTGTTTAAGTTCTGTTCTTAGTAGTGATGTTTATAGGTAGAAAGCCTGATGGTGTTTGCTGTTGATATAACCAGTACATAACACATTGGTCAATTAGCAAAAATATTTTTCCAGTAGTTGGTCTGTATAGACTTGTACAAATTAGCCAAAAGGAACTTAAGCTGAAGAAATAGCTGATGAAAGCCAGACTATATCAGGGCTGGCAAGTAATCAGATATTCACCTCTTCATTCAGAGTAACATTGACCCTTTAATCAAAAAGCTACTGTGAACCTGTTTGTGTCAATTCCCAACTGTTTGTCTCCTCTCAGAACTGGGTAAGAAGGTGTTGCACTAGGGAGAAGAAGTATCTGAAGGTGTTTGACAGAAGGCTTGTGAAAGCATTCTCATGCCTTTGTGGCCTTCCAGCGTGGTCGGGAGCTTTGGCCCACTCTGCAGTGGGACATCCTTCAGGGTTCAAATGTGATTATTAAGCAATGCTCTTAATAGTTCCTCATGATCATATTTGAATAAGGAGTGTCTGGCTACATCTCGATGCTGCTACAGCTGTGCATTGACACAGATAGAAAATAGTGTTATTGCAAAATGTTAGAGTTGCAAAAACATTCCTGAGGACTTGCATCACTTAAGTGGATCATGCCTCTTTTCCAAGTCTTGTAAATCAGATTAGTTGCTTGCTGTTGCATTATTTACACATCAGTGCAATTGCTCTCTTGCTGTTTGTGCTCTTGCTAACCTGGTTTGCAGCATGATGTGCATGGGTAATGGACAGCTCGGAGATTCCAAAGCCAGGGAAACGTGGCAGATACGGGCTTCTCTGATAAACATGCAGTTTTCCTTTGCTGTTACTCATAGCAAGAGGCATCAATCTGAGCTGATACAGAATGCATGAGGAGAATTTAGATACCTCTTCAGTGAAATTAATGAGTTTAATGGTTCCTGTGAGAGAGGTGAACAGTAAGATGAAAGGTTGATGCTTCCAGCTGGATCATAGAAATCGGCTTTCTGGTGATTTTCTGAGGTCAAGAAACTTTTGAGGTGATTTTGTTCTTCCAGCATAGCACATAAAGAAATGACTGATAAGACTGGAAAAAAAAAAGTGCAGCTCTCATCCCCTTTGCTAGGCAACAGGCTGCAGGCATTGTGAGGCACAGGGAATGGGAGCAGCAGTGGACCGCCAGGAGGACTTTCAGATAAGGCTCTGTTCTCTCAAGCGCTGTGACCAGTACCTGTTGTTGCTCTGTATGAAGTCTTAGCAATTAAAAAGAACCAGCTGAAGAGCTGTGCTGTGCTTTGTATGGAGAATGACTTAAATGAACCAGACTTTAAAAGGTGAAATATCAGCTCTGCAAATAAAGTAAAAAATAATAAAAACAAGGCTCTGATCAGATTTTGTTTGCAAGTGCATCAGTATTCAAAGCAACACATGGAATAAATTCTCTTAGAAATTAAAGTTCAAACAGACGATCCCTAGCTAAACATAAACTCACAGCTTTGACATTACCTCCTGAAGTCTCATTTCTGTGAAGAATTGCAGAGGCAAGAAGGCTTTCAGAAGGATCAGTCTTAGCCATATGCTGGTATTGCATGCTGTACTTGGATCATTATTAAAATATTCATAGAATATTCAGCCAGTTTCTCCATTAATAATTCAGGTTCAGAATATTTTAATAACCCTAGTGCACTAGGTAGCAACATTTACTAAGAGAATAAAGAAATCTGCTTTTCCCAAAAGTATAAACATTTAAATACGTGTTTCAGTCTTAAAATGGATCTTATTCAGTATTTGGATCTCTGATTTGAAGGATCTTCGTTCTGTGAAGATGCTGAATGTAACATTCATCACATCAATGAAAAAATCTTTTCCACATAGCAAAGACAGTCCATTGCATGTAACTTCTCCAAGTATATCAGCTGGATCAGTCCTTTTTATCTTGTGTTCAGTTTGTAGTTCAGGGATTCACAGAAGTGTCACTTGCCAGTCACTGCTAAATTATCCTGCTGCCAGTTGCAGTCTTTAACTGGAATCTGGAGGACACGTTCATGATGGCAAAAAAGGCTTTATTTATTGATGTACTCAAAACAGTTGTCACATTTGCTATGTAAACTTCTTTTTCTAATAAAATTCCTCTTTTTAACCCATTATACTTGCTAAGAAAAAAATGGGCTTACTGGAAAGAAAGGAAGGTTGTTATTTTTACAGAAACTTCTATTTTAGGGTTGACCTCTGTTACAAGGCTGCATTTTTATGGAGCAGTTACTAGTGACTGCTCAAATATTTTACGGAGGAGAGTTCCCATTCCCTGGTGAGCTCTCATGCACAGGCTTTCCTGAAAAGAAATCAAGAAATACAGGCACACTTTCTCTGAAGCCTCTGCAGATGCTGCGTGGGCTGCATTTTTTAGCTGACACTGTAGCAGCACTGCTGCATCCTGGTGCTGAAGTGCTCTGAAAGCTGCATCAAAGGAGGCAGAAAGCAAACTTGGCTCGTTCTTCAGAAGCTCAGACTGAGCCCAGAAGCACTGATCATGATTGTGAGTAGGGGGGTGGCCTCAAGTTGGTTTGAGATACACGTGATGCAAGACTGATTTTAAATTGTTAAGTGTTACAGATTTGTTTTATCCCAGCTGCAAATCAAGTTAGAGCTCCTCTGTCTGCAGCCTGTCAGGTTCATGGGTGTAAAAGCAGCTCTTCACTCTGTCAACGGGCAGTGAGTAGTGAAACTGGGAAGAGGGCAGTTTTTAAGTAGGTGACAGACTGCTATTTAGCTGCACTTCCAGGCAGGGAAGAAGGAGAAAGTAATCCTTTGAACTCTGGTGTTACTGAGAAAGCTGACAGCACAGGGCAACACGAAGGTCTTTGGAGGAGTAGAGGGGACAGGAAGCTGGTTTGGGCTGTAGTACTTTCAAGAGACAATTGGAATGCTTAGGGCTGTCAGACCATACACAAAAAAAAATCCTCTGTGTTGCAGTTCAGGAGTAGGACAACTGCTGGAAAACTGCTTCACAAGGGAGAAGAATTAAATCTGTCATAGCTTCCTGGCAGTTGTGGATAAAACTTGGTAATTTTCTGTATGAAGTGTATAATCTTTGCACTGTTACATGTTGTAATCAAGAGTGTTTCATTTTTTAAGTAAGCCAGCAATCAGGACTCACCTATGTTTTGAAAAAATGATGCAGCGCTGTCTCTGGTGCTGTGCCAAGCTGAGCAAACAATGGCTGTCCGTGTATGGAAAGAACACATTTATTGTGCTGTGTGCCTTGTCACAATTTCACAATTCGATTTCTGGCTTGGTGGTGTTGTCCCTCAGTGCTCTTTGATTTTTGGGTGTCACTGCATGTGTGACACACCTTCAGTTGTGCATCCCCCGAGGGTGCAGTGAGAAGGGCAGGGTGACCATGGGTGCTGCCTGCTGCCCTGTGTGCCGTCCAACCTCCTTACAGCCAGGAGCATTCAGTGTTACAGAGTGTCAGACTGGAACCATGGGAAAGGAGGGGAGTGTCTTGTGCATCCCTGGCATGTAGAGTTGTTGGGATAAGTTGCAGGTTTTTCCTCCCTGAGTGCAATATGAGGCGTGTCACAATAAAGAGAGCTCAGCCTTGCACCTTGCTGAAGCTGTTGCAGTCTCCAGCACCCTGTTATAGCTGTGTACTACAGAAGCAGAACAGATTGTGGTAGGTGAAGAACTGGGTATGTGGGAAGAAGGCAAAATTACTTTAATTGTGTGTGTCAAAATAAGCTCTTTAAAAAAAATAGTCTTGTTTAATTTTGTGCTAGACCACTAAGAATCTCTAAAGTCTTTGCGTACCACAAAGAATATAGGACCCCATTTGTGAGCTAATTTTCAGCAAACTGGTAAGATTTTACAAAAATCCAACAACCAACCTATGGCATTCATCTGTTTTAAAATACACTCTTGCAAGCCAAAACCAACTAAATGGTGACATGATATCAACAGGGCATTTGAACAGATTGTGAAATTCCTTTGTGCGTATGGGTTCATGCAGAGAACTGACTTAAACAGGGCTGTAGAGATGCTGCACAACAAGAAGAGTTAGAGTGGGCTGTGATTTAGTTGTAGAGCATTTGATGTCTCTGTCTTGAAGCACCTGCTGCTTTAGAAGAAACTGGAGTGGTAACAAATCCTACAGCTAAAGAAGCGTTTAAGGAAATTGTGTACAAAAGGAACACGTCTTGCAGTGCCCTGTTTGCCTGAATGGAGTTGCAGTGTTTTTCAAAATGAAAAAACTGAAATGTCAGTAATTAAGTAGTTCACTGTCTCTATCTGGGATGGGGATATTTTCGTTGCTTCCAGTATCCCACCACATGAAATGTACTCACATTACATGATGTTGGTCATCTTGGAGTGAAAAATGTGAGGTGTTTCAAACAATTGTGTGTGTGTGTGTGTTACAGATACAAGTTGGCGATCAGAAGCAACGTTTCAGTTTACAGTCGAACGCTTCAACAGGTTGAGTGAGTCAGTCCTCAGCCCTCCCTGCTTCGTGCGGAATTTGCCATGGAAGATCATGGTTATGCCACGACTCTACCCGGACAGACCACACCAAAAAAGCGTAGGATTCTTCCTTCAGTGCAATGCTGAATCTGATTCCACGTAAGACTCTTTTAATTATTGTACAAGTCCTCACTTGATACTGGTTAATCTATTGCAAAAAAACCAAACATCTACAAAAAATACTTCACCTTGCCTTCTGCAAGAGGAGAGAATTCTTGAAAGGGTTTGAGTCCCCTTTACCCCCCACCTTTCTAAATCTCAAGAATAATCCCCTCTTTAGGATGAGCTAAAATCAGCTTGTGCAACTAGAAGTTTGTGGTAGAATTTAGATATATGCTTGCTGAAAGAGAAGTCCTTGACTGACAGTTTTCTTGGCATGGAAAAGGTTCTGGGTTTATTTCAAATGAAAGTGGAGCTTCTTTAACCATGCCAAGCTATAAATGCTGCCCTGTGAAGTGTGTGAACAGGTAACTGCTACCAGTGCAGGCAGAGCAGGGCATGAGTCCTCTCCTTAAGTGGAGTTCATTGCTCATCCAGCAAGGTCTGAACACTGTGTGTTCTTGGAGTCCTGCATGCAAATTAACATTGGCTACCTTTGACCACTTTTGTAAATAACAGAAAAATTTTAAAAGGTAACTATAAATTTCTGGGGCATTCCTGTAGCTTATCCAGGAAGAGTGCAGACTTCTCAGGTGTCCTTTCCAATAGGGTAACTCCACTCTGGCACTGAACCTCACAAAGCTTGTCGTTTACTCTGAATAATAAGTTGCACTTCTTCATTGTTTTTATAATTTAGAGGTGAGTGCTCAGGGCAGAATGTAAGTGTATTAACAAGTCAGAGGACATGATTCAAATCCCAGTATTTACAGAAAAAGGATAATGTGATCTTCAGAAGTACCAACCATGGTGCAGCTGGTGGAGCTGAGCAAGCAGCGGTGCCACTGTGTGAGACACTGACAAGGACCTTGTCTGAGCTGGTGTCCAGACTGATTGCCTTGCACAATTAGGGTGGTTGTGAACACCAGTGGTCATGAAGAAGTGCTGCTGAGACAATTAGTGTTGGGGAGTTTATCTTGTGGGAGGGAGGGTAGAAGCTCCTCCTCCTTTCCTTACCAAAGGCTGAGACCTCCCACTCTATAGACGCCAGGAGTACTTGGAGTTGGCCCATCCATGTGCAGTGAGGCAGATCAGAACGAACTCACCTGGGAGAGCCGTCAGCTTCTTAAACCAACCTGCAAGTCACTGACACGCTTTCTTGTCAACACTGTTGCCATAAGAAAATCTCCATTCCGGGTTCATAATGTGGCTTCAGAAAGCTCCAGAGGTTCATGCCCTCAATAACAATTAACATCTAATAAGGAAAAAAAATCCAGTGTGTGAAAGTAATGTATAAAAAAATCCCTAACAAAAAAATTATGTAACAACTATAAAAAGCTTGGTTTTCAAAGAGTTTCAAGTGTTTCTTCTGTATTTATAGGTCATGGTCCTGTCATGCACAAGCAGTTCTCAAGATAATAAACTACAAGGATGATGAAAAATCATTCAGTCGTCGAATTAGTCACTTGTTCTTTCATAAGGAGAATGACTGGGGCTTTTCTAACTTCATGGCCTGGAGTGTAAGTAATAGGACATGTATTAATCTATTGCTAGATGGGGCAGTTTTGTACTTGTACTCCTGCATACTGAGATGCTGATAGCAAAGGGGTCTTTTTCCCGAGTTGTTATTTTTTTCTATGATGCTGTAGATTTCTTTTCAATTTCTTACTGTATTAATTTGATTTTTGTAGAGTGCTTTTACTTATGTTGTAATTTAAATATTCCCTCATTATTATTTTCTGCCTATCTGAGTGCTTGTGTTTTGTCTTCACTGTGTGAAAGTCAATGACTTTCTGGAGCAACGTATATCTTTGTCTATGTGTACAGATATTTAATGCCCTAATAATACTACTAAGGTTTCTCTTGAATTGTGACAGCTTTTTAAGCATTTGCAAAGGTTTTGGAATGTTGTCCAGAAGAAGCAGAACATTTGATTACAAACTCTTACTACCAACTTGTATCATTGAAAACTGAAAAACTACTGCAAAATCTTAAAAGGCAGGAACAAGTTTCCTGCATTGAGACACTAAAAAAGAATTTAAATATAGTCAGCTGACAAACTGTTTTGGTGTTCTTCAGTTTTTCTTCTTCAGTTTGTTATTACTGATAGCTCAGGCTTGGAAATTAGAAAGTGATGTCTAACTGAGTGCTTCACTGTGATCATGTTGCATGTTCCACTTTTCATGTTCCTGTGTCATTCTTGTTTTATAGGAAGTTACTGATCCTGAAAAAGGCTTTATAGAAGAGGACAAAGTTACTTTTGAAGTCTATGTTCAAGCAGATGCTCCACACGGAGTAGCGTAAGTATCTTTGGTTAAAAACAAATCAATGTTCAAAATTCTTAATCCTAGTATTTTTATGTTGCTTGAGATCATTCAGGTATTTTGTGTTATTGCCATTTGTAGCTCCCATCAGACAGTCTCGCTTTGTCACTACTAATTGATGAATTCTCACATGGCAATATTTTCATAGTCACATAGAGATTTTGTATAGCTAAATTTCTGTTTGCACGAGTCAGCAAAACCTCAGCTTCTGTGTGAGTTGGTTTGTGATTTAACACCTCTGCAGTTCTGGCCCGAGCATTTGTGGTGTGGGAGCTGATGGGCTTTCAGGTGCAGCCAGGTGGCTCTGCTGTCTAACTTGCCTTGGTTTACAGTTGTTGTAAAACTCCTTCATCTCAGTTGTTCCCCTTCATGGCACTTGTAAACAACGGGGTTGTACAGAGGTGCAGACTTGCCCTTAAAAGTACAGCTCTGAGTTCCAGGACTCTCTCATAGGACATAATTTTTCTGCCATATAGAACGTGGTTTTTTTAAAAAGTGATAAAATCACTAAGCATTTAATTGCAAAGACTGTTGTTACTGGCAGGCAGTAGTGAAGTGTAGTTTATTTGAACCTTCAGTAGCAATGAAGAGTAGCTGATATCTACCAGCAGCACTACCTTGGAACAAATACTCTTTATTATTGGGAATACAGAACTTTGTTGATTTTAACCACAAACTATTTTCTAGGTGGGATTCGAAGAAGCACACAGGATATGTTGGCTTAAAGAACCAGGGAGCAACTTGTTACATGAACAGTTTGTTACAGACTTTATTTTTCACAAATCAGCTACGAAAGGTAAGTAATACATGAAAGAACATGAGATTATAACATTGGCTGTTTTAATTAGCATTTATAAATGCTTCAAAACAGAGCTGTGTGATCCTTTTGCCTCCTTTATCCTTTCAAAGGAGTTGTGACTTACATGGTGATGCATATCTTACTGCAGGCAGAGTACAGGAAGCTCCCTTTTGTAGTTTGTGGAACACAAGCTTTTGTCTTTTGCGGAAGCAGGCAGAGCACCTGCAGAAGACCTGAGCTTAGGGGGTGTGTCTTTGACTGTATTCTATGCTAATATTGCTAGGAATTGCTGGAGGCAGGAGAAGGAGTTTAATCTTGCAGATAAAAGATGGAAGTAATTTCCCTTTTTTGAAATAGTTAAAATAGGGAATTACGGCTTCTCAGCCCATAAACTTTGCACAAAGATACACATTTACTCCATCTTGAAATTCATATTATGCAGCAGAATTTTTTGTTATTATGGTTGCCATCCTTGTAGTGATGGAAAGCATTGTATTTTCAGTAGTTTAAACAATGTAATTTTATGTTTACTTTAGTAATATTTTTGGTTACTGTAGATGTTATTTCTTTTCTGGAAAGAACTTCTTTACATACCTTTTAATAAATTTCTCATCCAAAGCCAGGATAAAATACACTAGATAATGTATCGTTTTAAGATGGTGGAGTGCCCTTACTGGGATTAAAACAGAAGTGATGACTTGATATTGGAGGTGGCTATCTAGAAGAAGGGATGTACCTGGAGAAAAAATAACTTGGCACTATTCAGTGTACTGGAGTGTCCTATTGATCCTAATTCATCCTAGTGTGCATTTCTGCACTTACTGTCTGTCTCTTAGTGAAAATGAACTGTTCTAACTTGGGCTCTCTCTTGTGTAGACTAGTTTTTGCTGTTCAGTTAAGCTTTCTTTTTTCAATGTACCTGCTTTCCACTGCCTTTAATTTCCCACCATCATGTTATTTATATCCCTGTGGCCTGTAAGTGTCCCAGTTGGCATTTCTTTTCTCTCTTTGCAATGTGCTGTTAACTCTGAAGCTCTGTAAAAAAAAAAGCACATCAAACTCCGGTAGAATGTAACTGAGATCTTACCAGTGCCATGGACAAGACATAGATACTTGACTTGTTTCAGTTGATGCACCTGTTCCTTCTTTGCAGGAGGTATCATTTACTCATTCAGTTTATCACTCATTATAAAGCCTGTTCTTTCTGCTCAGCACTATATTTGTGCATTTTACTTTTTTGAACAACTTCACTTTGCTCTTGAGAGCAAAAGTGCTTTTGTAACAGCTCCATCTAATGCAATTGAGTAGTTTGTTCAAGATTGTCTTGTAGTCACTAAATCAATATGTACCATGAAGTAGTGAAGAAGAAATTCTATTTGTAATACAGACTGGTTTCAGCTGAACTGATCTTACCAGGCATTCCCCTGCACTTCTTCCCCAGACTCAAAATAAATAGCAGCTTTAAGGGTCTCTTAATGTCTGGCTAGTGACCATATGAGGAAACTTAATTTACTGAAGTAGGTAGCTGCAGCTTCCTTTATGGAAGTGTTCCTGGACATCAGCTGGAATGCCCAATTCCTTGCTCATTTCTCAGGCTTTCAGAGCACCTCCAAACAGAACGGATGACAGTGGCAGTTTTAGATAGCTTTAGCACTCATTTGCCATTGGCACAGATCAGGAAGCATCAGTAGTTGCCTTGTCTGAAGAAAGTATTATTCACATTTTTGTTTTCACTTTGACCAAACTTGTTCCTTTTAAACCAAAGTAAAATAAAACATGCAGTATCCTTGGCTTGCTTCTCACCGTTTCCATAATTTCTGTGAATCCTCCTTCCTTGGAAGAAATAATGATTTCTGTTGCTGTTACTTAGAGCTTTGTTCACAGAGAAGCTGCTGTCAGGAGTGGAGCTGGGGAAGCAATGAACAATAGCAAAGGCAGGCACATACCTATGGAAAGTCAGGCCCTGGGGAAGCGTGGGTGAGGATTGATGGAGAGGTCCTTTCTTCTCTGCTCTGCTTCCAGATAACAGATGGGAGGTTCTTGGGGGTTTGAAATGAGACCTCCCTTTTAAGCAACAAGGTGGCTTTAGTGGTAGGGAATAAAGGAAGGGACTTTCACATTAGAGCATATTGTTATTTGTTGTTTGTGACTGATAATAGGTGCTTAACTGCAGTCCACATAGGCAAGGGGCAGTGGTGACTTCAGAGGGATCCAGGTTTGATGCTGGGTTCTGTTACCTGAGTTGTCCCAGAGCTGCCTTTAGTGCCTCCAGCCTGTCCATGCTTGTGGCTGCATTCAGTCCATTTTGGAACTTTTTGCTGGTTCCCTTGAAAAAAGTCCCTACAACTCATGAGAACATTGTAGAATGTTGATAGAACTGCTTTAAAATACTAAATACTGGTCCATTTCTCCCTGATCTGGCTCTCCTAAAGTTATCCAATGTATTTTACCTAACCTTGGAATTTCATGCACAGTATTTTCTTCCCTTCTTCAAGTAATTCTTGGCTTTAAGCAATGTGTTCAAAGTTACCTGTAGCATTCTTTTATTATATAAATATCTAAAATTTTTCTCATATCTGTCAATATGCCTGTACATGTCCCTATCCCTCTTTTGTGTTCATTTCCTGAGGGAACTTCTCAGGTGTTAAATAAGAGACCCTGCTTTTTTAAGTGGATGAGGAATGCCTCACTCCTTTATCTTGAGGTCAGGCTTTAAGAATTTGGGAGGGTAAGGCATAAAAATAAAGGTTTGAAGAGGATCATATTTAAAAAGTGGTAGTGTGGAGAAAAGCTTAGAGAAATGAGCTCCAATATTACCTATATACACAAACAGAATGAAGAGCCAAGAAAGGCTGTGTTAAATGTCTGCTTTGTCATAATACATGTAGAATTTCCAAAGAAATAAAACTGGTGTTTTTATTCAATGACAGCTGGAATGTAGTAATTATAAGTAAATTGTAAATTATTATTTGAATATTACTTGTGAGGTATAGGAAGGGAATTAATTGTCCAGATGGTATATGAGAAAAACATTTAAAAAAAAAAAGGAACTGAAGGCAAAGGATTTGATTTTGATTAATTATCAAGGTATTCTGAACTCCAGTTTATACATTTTTGATGGAAGAGTCAATCAATCACTAGGTTGAATTTTAGCCTGCTGTAAGTTTAGCATTTTAGTATTTATTTTTTGAATGTACCAGCAGTGACTATATTTGCATTTTTTCATTACTTGATTTTCACACCTTGTTTCTATTTGTTTAAACATAGCAGGTGTCTATATATATATTTTTTAAAAAAAGAATTTATAAGATGTTAAAAAAAGTTAATAGGGGCTGATGATAAGAGATTTGGAAGATCTGAGACTTGGTTGTTCAACTATTTCTGTTTCTACCTTTTGCCAGTGACACCCACTCATAAAAAGGTTCATAAGCCAGGTGCAGGAAGAGGTTTAAAGTTGACTCTTCAACATGCTGACTTGTTTTGATGTTCATATTTTAAAGCAAGAAATAACTTTTGCATGTGAAATCAAAGGTATAAGCCTAGCTGGTGAAATTTGGAGTTTGCCCAGATCAACGTGGTTAACTGGGATTCTACATTTGGATGATAAAAATAAAGCAATTGGAAGTTATTTACTTCATTAGCTTATTTGAATTGTTCTGAAATTGAATGTTGTGATCTTAGGAAGGAAATTTTCATAGTCAGGGTGGTCCAGCTTTACATTAGGATGTATGGAGAGGTGGTGGCATCTCCATTCCTGGAGATGCTCAGAACTTAACTGGATCTGATCCTGAGCAACTGGACCCCACTCTGACCTTGGCACCTCTATGGGCAGGAACAGAGCTCAGAACCTACAGAGTTCTCTTCCAGACTGCATCACTATAAACTCTTGAAGCAGTGCTTAACACATTAAAAAAGTTGAAGAACTATTGAGTTTAAACAGTTAAAACCTGTTGCCGGTGATAAAATTGAAGATGTCATTTTCTTCAATTTATAAAATTTATAAAAGCAGTTTAAGCAAATCTCAAAGTAGAGCAAAAGAAGATTTTTTTTGTTGCCATTAGGGTGAGGTTGGGCTATTGTTCTTAAAATTACCCTAACAAAGACTTCTGTTGACTGTCCTTCAGAATAAAGTTGATGATAAATTTCAGCTAATTTTTATTAATGCTCCCTTTCTGTATGTGTAAGTACTACTAACAGCGTAGCTTGCAACTGAGTAGAAACAAAAGTTGGAAGTTACTGGTGTTCATGATTCTGTTTATATCATCTCTATTAACTGGTAGCTTCTGAAAATTAAAAATTTTCAAGATACAGTCATGTGAATTACCATATTACTTTACAATTTCATAATTAACCATTGTTTTTCTGTCAGAATATCAGGGATTTGTTTTCTTTATGAAATTGTTTCTCTTACTTCATCTTACTGCTGTAGATATTCTGATATTTTCTTTATTCTTTGAAGTATTTCTGTTGCTGTACTTCTGGAAGATGTAGTGGATCCTCAGAACTGGAATAGAAAACTGGCCTGTCAACTTTTTAGGAACTTCTTTTGCTGTTTTTCTTTCTTTTTTGCCACACCCTTGTGTTCTTTTTGTATTAGCATTGTCTTTATCTAGTGCCTGTCCCATCTGGTTCCCATCACACTGTCCTGTAGCAGTGGCTGTGCTTGCCCAGCAGTTCCCAGCTGCTTGCTGGAAGTGCTACCCTTGCTCTGTGTGTAGGAAATGAAGTCCAGGGTAAGTTAGATGTGCTGCACACCTCTGGAGTTCAGGCTGATGCACAAACTGAGGGAGAGTCACTGAGGTCCAGTTCAGCACTTCACTCACAGAAGTGGACCGTTCCCTGTTGTTTCACAGGCAAAAATTCAAGTGGCAGTTTTTCTGTTTTTAACAGGTTATTTTCTCAGGTACTACTTAATATTGGAGTCTTTTAGATTCATTTGTTGCCTGATCTCCTTACAGGATTGTCTGTTTCTTTTTATTATTTATGCTTCTTAAAAGAACATCTCCCTGTAAATACCTTTTGTTTGCTCTTCCTAGTCCCTAGATGTATTGATGTACACTTTCCAAAAAGTAAATCTCATTTCAATGACTATTGAACTCTCTTAATCCCTGTTTGGTCTGTTTGTGTAATTTCTTTGTTCTCAATCCTTCCCAGATCAGTATAATCAGTGAATTGAATTGTTAAGCTGTTTATTTGCTGGGCAGCGATGACGTTGAGCAGGAATGAATGTATTGGGGACTCTCAGAGCTTCCTCTGACATCTTTCTCCATGTGGACCATTTCTGTTTTCATTCACTTGTTGCCCTTTATGGTTTCATGTGGTTGCTTTTTCACAACACCAGTTATTTTCAAAAGTCTGTAGTATTGATGGGTATATCTGGTCCTGCTGTGATGATTGCACAGACATACCGGGCATGAGAGTTATTTGAAGGTGTTAAATGGTTTAGTGCATTTACTGTTCTAGGCTGGAATAAGGGAACTATTTAGATAAAATAACCATGAATGGAATCTGTTGTTCACATCTTTCTAACCACTGTGCTCTAAGAAGAGTTGTTCCAGACAATTAACATTTTTACACTACAGTACAAGATTTTTTTCAGACTTTTTTGAAGTGTTGATTAAATTGAGTTCTATGAAGGAAGTCACTGAAGAGGAAAGAATGCATTAAACAGGATGAGCAATAAACTTTTCTGATACTAATTGAACTAAATGCTTTTTCAGGCTGTGTACATGATGCCCACAGAAGGAGATGATTCATCCAAAAGTGTTCCTTTAGCATTGCAAAGAGTGTTTTATGAGCTGCAACATAGTGACAAACCAGTTGGAACTAAAAAGTTAACAAAATCATTTGGGTAAGTTTCAGAAACTTGGACTATTTATTGGGCTTTTGCAGGCTTCATAAAACTTTTCTTTAAAAAGATTCTATTTTAATAAAGTTATTTTTAGAGAGGTGCAGAGAAGTGTTAATATAACATGGTGTTAATCATTAACTTTCTGTGGTCTACTTGGATAGATTTTTATTTGTAGCCAATACTAAAGACAGCTGATCCAAAGTCAGATTTTTTGGGAAGGGGAATGATACAGAAACAGAGCTGTTAATAGCAGGGTTATAATTTATCTGTTATCTGAACACTGTGTGATGCGTTTAACTTAAGTAAAATTCAGAACAAAATAGTTGTTGAAACATAGCTGTTCATTTATCAGGTCTGTCTTTAAAAAATGGAATCTGTTTTAGATTTAGTGCAATAGCAGTAATTTGCATGTCCATGTTGTACATTGTTGGCTGCTGTAACATTTTCTTACAACATATCAAAGACAAGTTAGGACAGAAAGATTAACATTAGCATAACCTTTACAAGTCTTCTCTTTGCATGTGCTGTAAGTGTGGAGTAGGATTTTATTAAAATCTCTTCTAAAATACTGTGTTTTTTATTACTTTGTCTCACTGTATTTGTAGGCTAGTCTTGTAATATTGACAAGCACTGTTTTAGTTCAAAACACATTAGGCAGTTTGTATCATCTTTTTCACACAGCTGTCCTCGTGTTCATCCTGCATCTGCTGCTACAGCCTGTAGTGGTGCTGTGTCCTAGAAACACTCTTTGCAACCTTGTGTCTTTGCAACCTTGACTTTTCCCCTTTTCGAGAATCTTAAAAGGGAAATCAGTAGCCTCAGTGCTGTCTGTTTATCTGACCATAGCCTCTTCCTACTAGCACAGTGTATGTTTAGTTTATCAGTGCTCCTGCTGTCCTGTTACATTGGAAGGACTTGGTGATAGAGTAAATATTTCATCTTCAGTGAAGATCCCAACTGTGTCATATTCAGTAGCATGAAGAGACCTTTCCCAAGGGTGTTGCAGATGCTTAATTTTATATCCAACAACAGGGTTTTAAAAATGTGTTCATGCCTGCTTTTGCTCTTGGGAACAAATTTTAGAATGTGTTTAAAGATTTAGGTTTCCCCCTTCCCTCATCATTGAATCAGAGAGGGGTTTTCAGCCTTGTGAGCCCTACCTAGTTGCTGGTTAGGGTGTTACTTTTTACTGAGCACTGTGAATTTCTAAGTTTGGCCTCTTTAAGTAGAAAATGATGCCATGTCTGAAGGAGCCCTTCTTTATCCTAATTTTAGTGTGTGACCTTTTTCTTTGGTTTGTCCTATGAGCTGGCTACTGTTTAAAGCCTAGAGAGTTCAGGGCATTATTTTCTATTCTTAATTATCTGACAGGTCACTTGATTCAGCTTGTTTAAGTGTGGACCCCACAGCTGTTGGCACACTTTAGAGATTAGTTTGCTGCCGTGTGACAGTGGGGGTGAGTCACTGAGAAGAGAGTGGGATGGAGGATAAAGTCAGCACTGCTCCTGATCACCCTGGTGCTGGTTCCAGGGCCAGGGTAGAACATCCCACTGAAGCTGGAGCCTATACTCAACAAAGTTTATTTCCTACAGTTGGGAATGGTGACTGCTACAAAAAAAATTGTCAGAGACTTAGAACTTTAAAGTTTTCTTGAGTTGAAGTTACAGTTCTCACAGGAGTATTTAGTGCTTGAACTAGAAGCACATTACTCTACTTGTTTTGTTGAAGGCTGGAGTGCTGAACACCGTTGTTGCAGTGTGCCATGCTGGCTGGGAGGCATTTACAGCTTGCTGCCCTCGCCCCTGCTTTCACACAGTGTGTTTGCACATGGACGGTTCAGAAAGCTGAATGCCTCCTCGGAGTTACCGCACGCCCAGGATTAACTGTTTAGATGAGCACAAAGGAGCCAGTCTTTCCTATAAATCCATTTGCTTCCTTTCCTGTGCTGAAATAATCCCTGAATGCTACTTGACTGCACCTGAAGGGCCCTCAGAAGAGAGGCAGCTGGAAACCTGCTGTGGAAACTGATGGCATTGAACTGCTCCCAAGCCTTTTCTTAAGAGTTTTTTTGGCATGAACTGAGACTGGGTTGTAGACTGGAAGAGAACAGCCTGGCTGTGGCCTTCTCAGCTGGCTCTGGGTGCATTCCCAGTCCCTGTCCCCACACAGGAGAAGGAGGATGGGCACAGAACAGCTGCCAAAATGTCTCATGAGTTCAGGTCCCCTTCTTCCTATACAACTAAAGAAACTGTGCATCAGCCAGTCCTAAATCTCAGTCTCTACATCTTGCTGTGTATTACATTCTTGATCTGCAAAGAAATCAGAAAAATGTCTTTTGAGGTGTTTTTTTCATAATTAGTAATTTTTTATTTATTTGCCTTACAAAGGTGGGAAACTTTAGACAGCTTCATGCAACATGATGTCCAGGAATTATGTCGAGTGGTATGTTTATACTATTTCTTGCTGATCTGTGATGTATGAATTTGTCTCTTGATATTGTGTATATGTATGTATAATATAGTTTAGGAACGATCAAAGTAATAGTGGCCCTGATTAATTTAAATTAGGTCTCAAAGACAGAGTTTTTGCCACCTATCCTATTTAAAAATGGGATTGCTTGTGGCCTTTTGTGGGTGAGGAATTTGTAAAGAGTAGGGAAGCTTGAAAGTAGCTGGAACATGTGCTAGTGGTACTTTTATAGCCATGGAGAGAAATGCAGTTTTGAAGATGAAATGCCTTGTTACATCTGTGGGGGTTTCCAGTCTCAAAGGAATGGAGTAGCTGAAGTAGCCCTCAGTTTAGGGGGAATGGGAGGATTTAAAGGACTAGAAAGGAGATGCCAGTACAAATAGACTAACATTTCATTTTTATCCAAGTGACTTAGTATCTAATCAGTCAAGTAATCATATCTCTGTGTGATGAATAAATTAAAAAACTGCAAGTTTATCTTGTGTAAAAACTGATTTTTCTTTCAGCTGCTTGATAATGTGGAAAATAAAATGAAAGGCACGTGTGTAGAAGGCACTATCCCTAAATTGTTCAGAGGGAAGATGGTGGTATGTATTTAATACCTTTCTCAAAAATAATTTAAATTAACGCATGTTACTTGTATCAGTTGATCTTCCCTGTTATTTTGTTTTTGTTTCCAGTCTTACATCCAATGCAAGCACGTAGACTATCGATCTGAACGAATAGAAGATTATTATGACATCCAGCTAAGTATAAAGGGAAAGAAAAATAGTAAGTGACATATTGTGATATGCACCAATCCAATACTCCAACATGTTGGACAACTTTAGTGCCTGTTGATTTCAGATGGGTTTGTTGGTGCACAGTGCTTGGAAATACCTGCTTCAGGACACTGTATTGAAAACATTTTCAGTGGAGAGAATGTTTTTGCCTGCATTACATTTCTTTTTTTTCCTTATTCCATTTCCTTTCCCTGCTCCTTCCTCCCTAATTCTCTCACTGGTATCTTTTCATAAAACTCTAAGAACTTTAGGAGTTTTCTGATGTCATAAAACTGTGCCATGGTGATCACAGTGGTGTTGTTACAGTAGTTATAATTTATATATAAAGATGAACTCTGTTAAAATAGATTCTTATTTAGACCTGCCCATAGTAATAAGCGGAAAAAAAAAAAAACCTACTCAGAACAGCATAATAGTGGTCCCTTACCATCTCTTTACTGAGCACTTGGTATACAAGGCATGGAAAAGGATGTGTAAGAGTCCAGCAAACAGAGGCATCTGGCTTTGTGCTTAACAGTTGCAAGGTGAAGAATTGTGGCAGGCAGCTGTTAACTGTGATTTTAAAATCTACTGATGTTCTTAGATGTGCCCCTGCCATGTGGTGCATTTCTTTACATTCTTAAGTAATGTAAAACTCTACTTAAAGTAAGGACAGAAATATTGAAACATAAACTGCCATGTCCTAATATGTCACTTGATTAATACATTGCAGGATAGAGTAAACTTAACATTTTTTCCTCCTTCTGTACAATTCCCCAATCTTTTTCATTTAGTTTTTGAGTCCTTCATTGACTACGTTGCAGTGGAGCAGTTGGATGGTGATAACAAGTATGATGCAGGAGAACATGGCTTGCAGGTATTATTGGTTTACCTGGTTTTAAATCTTATTTCTTTATGCTTGATAAAACAACTATGGTGCAAAACCCATTCAAGATTTTATCGACTAATTTTGGTGATGTTTCTTCTTAGACAAGGTTTTTATGTAGCTCCTCTTATTTCCTGTTAGGTTTCTTAAAATGATGCTCAGATTTTACAGCAATTTAATTCTTAGAGAGTTTTATAGGTCCAAGTCTTCCAGTTGCTAGAATGGTCACTTTTTCATCAGTCTCAAGACTGAGTTCTTCCTCTATGAGTAGTCTGTTCTTCCATGTGTCAAGTAAAAAAGCAGCATAGCTCTAAAAGTAACTTTGGAGAGCTTGTGTTTGTATCCTCAGCAAGAACACCAAATGAACCCATGGAAATTAAACATTTATGTGTGTGCACGTGTTTCTGAGCTCTTCAGCTGCACTTTGCTGCACCCACTGGAGTAAGCTGAAGTCCTTTATAAATAATGTTTTACCAAAGTTTATTTCTGCAGCTTTGATGTACCAGGTTTTGTCACTAATGTTTTGTATATTCTTTAGCTGTTCTTAGGAAGGTGCAGCACAGTAGCCAAATACTTGTTGGCAGGATGCAATGAACATGAAATTCTTAATAGATCGAAAACGAGGTTTTGCCTCCATATTTCTCAATTTTATTTATGCAGGTAACTTGCTGTTAATGCAGTGAGGGGTCCACATATGCTTGTATGAATAGCCTAAATTTAATTTAACCGAGTTCTTGTGTTACTGGAGTAGCTCATGGGAGATTGGTGCAGTATTAGGATACTTAACTTGCACCCGAGTTTTGAACCATTCTGGTGCACATTGTGTCATCAAGTCTACAAAAGTCCACATGAAGAATGTCTGTGGCAAACAAGTATTTTGAGTTGCTAAAAATTCTGCAATTTCAACCCTCTATTTCCTTGAAAATGTCTAGGAGGCAGAGAAAGGTGTGAAGTTCCTAACATTGCCACCAGTATTACACCTACAGCTCATGAGGTTTATGTATGATCCTCAGACTGACCAAAACATCAAGATAAATGATAGGTAAGTGGGTTGGTTGGTTTAGTGTGTGGGTTGGGGTTTTTCTGCAGAATTTAGACCTGTGAATATATTTTACCAAAAAATAGCTTCCTAAGATCCCATTTTTGACTAAACTCTGAGAGGCAGGCATGTGCAGTCACATACAGTGGAGGTTCCCTAAAGGTGCACTGGTTGAATGTTGAGGTTCAGAATGACAAATTGAATGCTTGGTAATTTGTAGTGATTGTTTTGACCATGAACAGGTGACTGCATCTTTTAATGGCTTGTGTAGCATTCTTTGTGTGGTGTGTGGCTAGGCTGCCACCAGAGTGAGCAGGATGAATAAGGAGTTACCTGCTTTCCCTCCATCTGTTGCCATGGATGGAGGGAGAGCCATTGGCCCGCTCACTGTAAGTAGAGGCTGATAATTTCTCAAGGAGATACATGGTTGATTGTAAACTAAATGTGTATTGCAATTATCTCATTCTCACCAAGGTGAGACATTTCAGAGTGATGTTCCAGTCCAGTGGTACCTGTGCTAGGAAAGCTGCATTTGTCTACTAGAAAATAACAGATTGTAAAGCTTTTGCCTTGACACAGTGAATCCAAACCAGCCCTAATTCAGTTAAAGTGCTCTTGCCCTTGTTACTGAGGGCATACTTTCCTGAGCTGCTTGAAAAGTGTATTTTTACTCTATATTTAAATAGTATAAATTCTGCCGCTGTATGCAGTATGTCTTGGATAGAAATGGCATTGTAACAGTAACATGTTCAATTTTTATACTTTTGCTTTAGGAGTACACATAATGTTCCATAATAGTGCATAATAAAGTGTGTCTGTCCTAAGTACAAATACAATTGTCTTCATTCTTTTCAAAACTAGGTTTGAATTTCCTGAACAGTTGCCACTAGATGAATTTTTGCAAAAAACAGATCCTAAAGATCCTGCAAATTACATTCTCCATGCAGTTCTAGTACACAGTGGAGATAACCATGGTGGACATTACGTTGTTTACTTAAATCCAAAGGGCGATGGCAAAGTGAGTATTGAAAAGCACCTAAAAACATTTGTGTGTTGTAAATGCATATATGCAGTTTTAATAACGGGCAAATCTTTAGAAGTTTTGTCCCCTAAAAGAAGAGTCTGCAGACACACTTGACTTTTAGCAAAAGACTTCTTAACTGAGGAAATCCCTTCACTTGTGTGTGTATGTGTTGAAGTTCTACTGCAATCAGATTTTATCCAGCATTTTTTGGAGGCTGACTTTGCTGAAGCAAATACAAGCATTTCCAATGTTTCTGTGACTCAAAAGTTCAGCGTGTTTGTATATGTCCCACTGTTCCAGGTTCAGGTGACTTGATTGGATCGGACATTTATAGGTCAGGTGCCTCTTCCCTTGACTTGACTGGTTTTATGTGTACATGACTGTTCACAGTAAGAGTAGAAGTCAGATTTTACCGTGAATTTGTTGCTATTTGTAATTTATTCTTAATTTGCCTTATTGTTTTAATTTAAAATTTGATGTATATTGCTCTAAATGTACAGATAATTACTAGATGCCTTGTGCATCACTGCTTTTTATTTCATTTTACAACAGAAAAGGTCAGTTTTCTGTTTCCTACAGAAGTACTAGATATTTGAATAACAGTCTTAAGAAAAGCTTCCTAGAATAATTATTGTGCTTTTGGTACTCAGTGTAAAATGTTCAGTAAAGGTTTGGTATTTATGGACTTCCTTATGCTGAGCACAAGTAGCAGGTAGCACAAATTTTGTTGAACTAGATTTCCTTTTAAAAGTCACGCCGCTTGAAGAGTAATTTTAGTTACTTCAAAGAGCTGAAAGACATGCCAGAAATAGGATTAATTTATCATTCAAGAACATGTTTTTACATGTAAAATCATCTTTCTATAAAATTTTCTCCCCAGTGGTGTAAATTCGATGACGATGTTGTGTCGAGATGCACAAAGGAGGAGGCGATCGAGCACAACTACGGGGGGCACGACGACGACTTGTCCGTGCGGCACTGCACCAACGCCTACATGCTGGTGTACATCAGGGAGTCCAAGCTCAGTACGTGTCCTCTCCCTGCTCCAAAGGGGACTTACAGGCAGGGACTCAGGGCTGTTTTACCTCTGAATTGTTGGCAGTCTTCTTATACGACAGGACTGCGTTATTTACAGTCAGAACATGGAGATCCCATGGGATCAGCTAGCCGTTCTCTCGCTTTTGGAAAGTATGTGCTGCTCTGTGTCATCTTTGAGCTCAGTAAGGCACCTGCAAAGTGCTTCAACCTTGGTTGGTTTATGGGATGGAAAACTTAGTGAACTGACTTCGGTAATGAAATTGAATCACATGGATTGTAAACATGTAGATACATATATGCTAAAAAGATGAGGTGGTGGTAAATATTTTTTTAATTCTGAACTGAATAGTTCATTCAGAAGTGTATGATAGGTATTTCATGGAAGTAGTGCATCTTGGCTTGTCATAGAAAGTGCTTCTGTTGCCAAAGCATGATGATACCAAACCATGTTTTTAAGCGAAACATGAAGAAAGCTGGTTTGGACTTCAAATTAGAAGAAAGTCAAGTGTGTATGAAAAATAACCTGTTTGGTGGAAATCTTGAAGTGACATCATAAAATCTGCTTTGTAGGTGAAGTTTTGCAGCCTGTCACCGACCATGATATTCCTCAACAACTTGTAGAAAGGCTACAAGAAGAGAAAAGGATAGAAGCTCAGAAGAGGAAGGAGAGGCAGGAAGCTCACCTCTATATGCAAGTGCAGGTCAGCTTTTGAAGCAGATTAAGTTACAACTACTTTACCGTGAAAATTTAGAATATGAAGCCACCCTGGAGGCAAACCTTGATTTTCTTTCCTTTTTTTTTTTTTTAATTTTTGTTCTGAAGTAGTGTTTGAAGAGAAATTATGATTCTTAGTACTTTTAAGTATATTTACATATGCAACGGATCGTAATAAAACACACAGTACTGTATGTTATAAACATTTCCGTTTTCTTTAGAATTTATTGTGCTTGTGAGTAAAAATAGTAAGTTCAGGTGAAAGGGAAAAGGACCAGGTTATTTCAAATGGCTGCCCTGCCACTGCACTTTTATCTCCTTCAGGAATTATTTTCTAAAATTAGAATGTATCTAGCCATAGGCTGCAGGTCTGGATTACTGCCAAACTGAGCTCATCAAGTAGAAGCAGAAGGAGAGAGTGCTTATATTTGCAATTATCTTTTTGGAAAAGCCAGATGGACTAGATTGTTATGAATTGCCTTGAGGAACCCTGTTTATGGCTCTTTCCAGAGCCCATCTGGCACAGGAAAATAGAACCCATTTTCCATGTGCCTCCATGTTTCCTTGCTGGTTCTTTCTGGTGTTGATAAGCAGAGATACTGGTGAAGTTCAGCTTGTTCTGCAGTGCATTTGCACTGAGCAGTTTGCAGTGGGACACTGGCAGCATTGCACTGTTTGTGCTTCTGTTACCAAAGAGTGCAGGGGAGCTGTGGGAAATGCAGGGGAAGGGTTAGGTGGCCTCCTTGCATTACACCAGGCACAGAATTATGTAGCCTTTTTATTTTCTCCAAGTGCCAAGATTGTTAGAGCACGTTCCAAGACTTGGGATCTAAGCACGACTGGTTTTTAATTGCTCAGGATTTGTAAGAATTAATGTATTTTAATTACTTGCACTGATGAGATTATCAATCACGATTTTTTAATTTCATTATAATCTGTATTCTTGCAAATTTGTTCCCTGAGAACATGAATAGTGTTAGCACTGTGCCAGAGGGCCAGTGAGGTTGAATAGTAAAGTATCCTGAGAAGGTATTACGTGGTGCAGCTGGGCTAATCTGAATAGTAACCTTTAAATGTCATTTTTCAGATAGTGGCAGAGGATCAGTTCTGTGGTCACCAAGGCAATGATATGTATGATGAAGAAAAAGTGAAATACACTGTTTTCAAAGTATTAAAAAACTCCACACTTACAGAATTTGTTCAAAACCTCTCTCAAACAATGGTGAGTTTTCTGTAGCTGAATACCTGCAGGTATTTATTTAGTTACATTATGGTTGTTTCATTGCCCTTATCTTCTCCACATACTGACAGCAATCATAATTTAGACCTTTTAACACAGAAGATCTGTTTGAGTCTAATAAAAGCATCTTAGCCTATTTTGCCCTTGTTTTGATTTAGTTTCCTGTCACAATTTTTATTTATTTTAGGGATTTCCCCAGGATCAAATCAGATTATGGCCAATGCAAGCTA
This sequence comes from Oriolus oriolus, assembly GCA_013400235.1. NCBI lineage: Eukaryota > Metazoa > Chordata > Aves > Passeriformes > Corvidae > Oriolus > Oriolus oriolus. The sequence continues at coordinate 2,163,051 of VXBT01005579.1, forward strand.
GAAGTAACGGAACAAAAAGACCTGCAATGTTAGATAATGAAGCAGATGGCAATAAAACAGTAAGTAGTCACTGAGAGATGATATTACTTCGGTACATCTCCCATGAATTGTAGTTCTCTTTAAGAATATCTAACTTTGAGACATACGATTTTTCAGGCTTTTAATTTAAATTAATTTCACTGTATCTGGTGAAGTTTGATACATGGGAAGACTTGAGGTTTAGTGGGTTGATTTGGATAGGAAGCAGGAGTGTGGTTGGTGCATGATTTTTCTTCTGTGGAAAAAAGGTGTGATTGTGATTTTTTATGTTAGATTAAAACAGAAATGTCTCTGACAAAAGGGGCAAACCCTCTGGATTTAATGAATTCTCTTGCTTACAATATAAAACTTATCTAAATACCACAGAAAACAGAGATTGATTTCAGTGTCCTTTTACTCTAAAATGAAGTGATGTCCTTGCCACTATAAAGGTAGCTGTAGGTAAACTTCTAAATGATAAAGAAGTGGGTTCATTTTAAGTAAAACCTACTGTCAGTGCTTCATCGAAGTTTTTGGTAGTTTTATACCTGCGTTTGTATGTCTTGATAAACTTCATAAACTTCCTTTAACACAACTTAGAAAAACACCTCTCCGACTTGTAGAAATGTCATAAAGTTCTTGTATCTGATTAAAATGCAGATACCAGGTTTGTATTATGTTCTTCAGAGACTTTTTTTTTCTTCTCTCACATCTTTCTACATAGATGATTGAGCTCAGTGACAATGAGAATCCATGGACAATATTTTTGGAAACAGTAGATCCAGAGATGGCTGCTACTGGAGCAACATTACCCAAGTTTGATAAAGATCGTAAGCATATGGGCTAAACATTTCTGAAATACAAAATACTTTCATTTTGGGTATATCTCCAAAAGCACTGTGCACTCTTCTTCTCAATTATGTGGTTGATGTATCCATCAAACAACTGCAGTGCTGAAATTAGTTTTTCTCATGCAGTTTATCCTTCATTTCTCTTGAAGTGGAAGACATGCTTTGCATGCTTTAGACTCATTGAATGAACTTCTCTCTATATTTTAAGAGCACCGAATTAATAAATTAAAGACATGTATTTGTTACTGTGTAAATAAAGATATCTAGGTGATCTCCTTCCCCCTCTCCAAACCTTACTTAAAATTAAGTCTTGTTTTTTAATTTGTAGATGATGTAATGTTGTTTCTGAAGATGTATGATCCGAAGACTCGGAGTTTGAATTATTGTGGACATATCTACACCCCTATATCCTGTAAAATACGTGAGTTCTGAATTTCGATTTCATTGTTATCATTGAAGTTTTTAATGACAGTAGATTGCACATACTTTTCCTTTAATAATAATTCCATTACTGAAACCAGAGGTACACCACAGAAGCAAATTCTTATTTCACCTAGCACCTTAGAGTTTTGTTCCCCACGTTGTGTCAGTGACATTTTCTGCAGGTCTGAGCCTCAAACCCCCACTGGTGGCCAGTTCATTGGTGCTGTACTCACCAGGTGTTACTGCCCATAAACAGCTGTTTCAGACCTGTAGTAAAGCTTTGGGGTTTGATACTTCCCTCCATCTATTTTGGTATGTTTGGAATATACTTTTACAATAGTTTTTCAAATACCTCCTCTACAACCTTTCACTATGGCAGCCTGAGCAGCTGCTCAGCCTGAATTGCGTGTGAATCTTGGTTTTCATATGGGTCCATTTAAGGAATTCAGCAAATACCCACCGACAAAAAATATTTTAGTTTTTCTTTTTGAATGCCTGATTTTTAATTTTGCATTTTAGCTGTCGTTAATTTTTTTTTTAAAGATACTGAACTTTTTCTCTGGGGAAGGAGCAGTGTTACTTCATGTCTTGAATTTTCAATGACCTTGCACGTATTTTTGTTGTTCAAATGAAGTGGAAAGAAACCATAAATGTGTCTCTGGTTGAATGTCAATAAGGGAAACTTTAACCTGGAAGGCTCTCTTTCTTAGGCATTGTAGACCCATCTACCCAGGGTAAAAAATGGGATTCTCTCCTTTCTGTGGCTGGTCTCACTAGCAATTAGTGCAATACATTTCACATTCCTTTTTTTTCCCTCAACAGGTGACTTGCTTCCAGTTATGTGTGAAAGAGCAGGATTTCCACAAGAAACTAACCTTATCCTCTATGAGGTTTGGATTGATAGACTTTTTGTAACTTCTTTGTTTTTTGCGTGCTGTAAAGAAAAAAATGATTTATTCATTTAAAAAAGTTGCTTATAACAATGGTAATTTATAAATCATCAGCACTGTAATCTGTAACTTTGAAGTCTACAGTGCTGCAAGAGAGTAGCAGCAGAGAGTTAACTTCAAAACAGATTTTATATTAAACAGGTAGAAGTGAAAGGCTTTAAAACCAAAAACAATCTCCATGAAGTCCTATATGAGCAGCTTTGTTGTGCTAAACCTCTGTTGCTGTGTTAGAAGAGCTAATGCTGCTGTCATTACCTGCCATTGTGTTTTCAGTGCCCACCTTAGACAGTGAAGTTGAGAAAATGTTGCATCTTCTCCTTCCTTCCCTAAGTCAAAGTCAGCAAACAAAATTCTTAATCTGCTATGCTGTTTCTGCCCAAATACACAAGCAGTAAATCTTCATAACTGCTACATTTATTGAGTGCTGAAGATGCAGATCTTGCCAGGGCAAAGTTCTTGCTAGATGAGTTTTTGTTGCAATTTCTGGTAGCAGTCCTGCTGCTCTCTGCTGGTTCCAGGGCAGCACACACACTACCATCCTAAAAAGCAAAGCTGTACTCCTTGCTCTGGGCAGGTCAGGGTTACAATGTCGTTCCAGTTTGTTTACACAGGTGCTTCTATCTCAAGAAGTCAGCCTGCAAGTATAAATACGTAATATGTGTATAGATATTTTATAATACATGCATTGGACTTGTATTGATACATATCTATCCATTTGTTTCAGTTGAAAGAATGTACAGGTTACCTTATCTGATGATTTCTTCACTATTGTGACCTTTATTTGTGACCTTTATTTTGTCTTTTGTTTATCCCATGATCAATAATTTTTGTTCTTTATTGCAGGAAGTTAAACCCAATTTAACAGAAAGGATTCAGGACTATGATGTATCTCTTGATAAAGCTCTCGATGAACTCATGGATGGTGACATCATAGTGTTTCAGAAGTATGTATTTTAAGGGGGCAGCTTATTGGAATTAAATCACCTGGTTCACTTTGAAAGCTGAACTTCCTTTAAGCTTTTTTATCAGGAGGAAAGTTACAAAATTACATTCCAACAGTAGATGTGTTCTCAGCAGTTCTCATTTGTTTATTCAAAGGGGAAATGAGCAAATATCAGTGGTATTTGAGTTATCATGTGTCACATTACTTAAGGAAAAGGTGTCCTCCTAGTTTAGAAAACCAGTAACCTAAAATGGGTTATAATATTCCCAGAGTGTGTTCAGCAATGCATCTGATTTGTGCAGCTTTGTACTGGAGCCACTGTAACGCAGACACTGAAGAGCCTTCCAGCATTTCAGATCCTGGGCTCAGTACCATGGCCACTGGACAAGGCTCTTGGAGCTCCTTTCAGCCCAGAACTACACTAAACTGCTTTCCCTTTTTGCCTCTCCCTTGTTCTCACAGTCAGTTCCTTACTGGTCTGCAGTGATGAGATGCTCCCAGTTTGCCTGAGCACATGCAGCTCGTAGATGTACTGGTGCTTCAGCTGGAGATTTCTCCAAGGCAAAAGGGGAACTCCTGCATCTTGTATCCAATAAAGGGATCTTTCATAAGCTTGGCAGGGCTATAAATCAGCATTTCTGTGCTCTCACTCCTGATGGTCACACCCAACTGTGTTGCTCTGTTTCTCTCCATGGGCTGACAGTGGGTGGAAGCCAGCTAGTCTATCTTCAGCACTCTTACCCCAGATTATGTGAGATGAATGTATTTCTCATGTCATGCCTTGGAACTCGCATTCCCAGTTGACCCAGTTGGTGTTATGCACCCTTGGCTGGCTGCTGACTCCTGGGTAAGTGCACAGCTTGTACCCTGGTGCTATTTCTCTGCAGAGAAGTTGGGGTACCAGTCAGGAGTGACCCAAACCAGCCCCTGTGCCCACTGTTCTGCCTCTCTGTGCCAAGGAATGTTGTCCATCCGGCCTCTGTGCAAAGCGATTGATACAGGGGTTCATGGAAAGCTGTGCAGCGTCAGTACAGACACACAGGGATGTGCCAGGGTGGGAGGGGAGGGATGGCTCCTGCTGTAATGGTGCTATGAACCCCCAGGAGTCACGAGTAGGGCCAGGCTGCCGAGTGAGCAGCACAGCAGGCGAGGGCGCCGGGCCCCGACCGCACAGACACGCCGGGCTCTGGGTCACTGCTGGCTGCATCAGTCCTACTGTGTACCAGTGGTGGCTCTTGCAAAAGGTTTCTAAACTTCATCTCTGTATCTCTCCACTGTTGCTGACTTACTGTAGAACATATTTTTAAAAGCCCAAACTGCCTGTGTGTGTAACACTGTGATGTGTAATGGGATCATCGTTTGTTTGCTCTTGTAGGGATGACCCAGAAAATGATAACAGTGAGCTCCCAACAGCTAAGGAATACTTCAGAGACCTCTATCACCGTGTGGATGTCATTTTCTGTGATAAAACCATCCCCAATGACCCAGGCTTTGTTGTTACTTTATCCAATAGGATGAATTACTTTCAGGTATGTGTCCTGTTTCTCTTTTGTTTCCTTGTTCTGAAAGTAGCTTTTGCAGTAGTTCACAAATGCATTATACATACTTTTAGAAAAGTTCTAAAACTGTCTGTGTACATTTTTTGCTTTGAGTTAATGAAAAATTTAAGGAAGCCACTAAGGCTTGTGAGAAGAAAATACTATAAACCCCCCTGCTTTATTAATAAGGAGTTATTTGATAATAGGTTCTTTCTTGGTAGGCCATTCTGCTCTGTCAGGGAAATGATATTCTCATGAAATTATGCATTTGCTTTCAAAGTGACAAGTAAAACTTGCTCAACTTCTTTGGCTGTTAAAAGGAAAATACCTTGAGAATCTAGTGATGCCTATTTTGTGCTTGTAATACCAACAACAGTATTTATTTTGTAGACCAAGCTGTATTGCTTTCTTCACACAGTGCACCTCAATGTTCAGTGACACCAACAGATCAAACCTGTTGTGTTGATAATAGATGGGTTGGGGTGTTTAGATGAGGAAAACTGGACATGGAAACATAAGAAAAAAATTGAAAGAAAGTTGTTCTGGTCTATTAAGAGCTTGAGTAGATTTGACTCCCTGCAGTTCTCCTGCAGTTGCTTTTGTCAATGTCAAAAAAAACCCCACTTAAAACCAGAGTTTTATTTTCTGTTCCCAAAGGCAAACACTTTGAGCAGCTGCATACACAGGGAAAATCAGGAATGAGTTTTGCTGTCCTGTTCTCATCATCTGTTTTTAGGCCAATTGCTCTCTCTTACTTTCTTTTCACTTGAAGTGTAAGGTCCATATAGTTTGAGGTCTCTTGGTGAGGCAAAACCAGAATGCCCTTGCCTTTTGTGAGGCAGCGATGTGAAATGTACTCATGGGAATAATGTGGTGTTATTACTCAGCAAGCTAACTTACTTGGAGTGAGTTAAAGGATTGGGAATCTTCAAAGAGCAAGTCTTACTTATTTCCCTAATACTATAATTAGAAACAAAAAACAGCAAAAAGCAACCAAACAACAAAAACAAGCAAAAGAAGAATGGAGCTATTGTTGTGGATTTAGTGGCCTTTTGGCAACAGTAACTCACTGTAATAAAACAGTTTCCTCATTTTTTTTACTTAGTATATCTTATTCTGTGTCAACTGTGCAGAAGCTAACAAATAGTTTATTTAGCCTTGGGGAGGTAGGCATAGTGGGTTCTCTCAGAATTCCTGTAGCATAATGTTCTTGTCATGGAATGAATGACTGTATGATTGTAGAGCAATGTCATAACTGTGTGAAACAATTCAGAACTTACCAAAATTTATTTTCAGGTTGCAAAGACAGTCGCTCAGAGACTTAACACGGATCCAATGCTATTACAGTTTTTCAAGTCCCAAGGGTAAGATGAATTCCTTAGTATTCTGTGTCTAAGCTGTTCCTCAAAAATAAGCTTTTCCAGGTTGTTAACTAATTCTCTGCCAGTAAGATGTTACCTTTCTGGCAAGCACAGCAGGTTGCTTTGACAGTTGAAGTATTGTAATGTCTGTCTCTAGAGCCTCAAAGAACTGCATGTTTTAGAAGAGTTCAAGTAAATGTCATTTTAAAAACCATTAATTACTTCAAAGCCTGATGCTGTGGGATAAATTGCTAAGCTAATGCAAGTGCTGTTTCAGTGAATGCAGATTTCTAGAATGGAGGAGAGCAGAAACAAGCGCACATAAAAGCAGTATTTTTGCTGATTTTACAAGTTTAAATTCAGGAGTTACTTCACTGAATTCTCCCCTCCTCCCTCAAAGTCTGCAAATGAGGTTTTATGAAGATGACGACAATCTAACAAGTTCACAGGTGCTCAAAGGGATATTTCTGGTTAAAGTGGTGGTTTTACGCATGTTTGTGTAAAACTAGATTTAAATCTGTGTAAAACTATAGCAGAAAGTAGTGTATTACAGCTCTGTGCATGTACTGCAGGAATAATGCACACACAAAACTTACATCTTTCTGTATTCATGGAAATAGGTGCTCTTTAGTTACCTGAGGCTATCTCCCTTCATCATCAGTGAGAATTTGAGTAGCTCTTTGTAGTTTCCAGTGCTGTGGTCACTGTGGAATTTGTTGTGTCATATCCTCCACAAATTAACCTTTCACAATCTAAAGCATGTGCTGCTATGCCAGTAATTTCAGAGGAATGTAGGTCTGCCAGCCTGCAGCACTGACAGTGAGCTTGTAAACATCCAGGAGAGTTAACACACACCCTGAATGGTTTTCTGTTCCCACAGCCCAGCTGTGTTTAAAAATCACTAAAGTTCTGTGTGTTGTGCTTCTTAGGCTGTGTTAGCAATTACGTGAAACTGAAAGGCAGTAATAAAATACGTTCTTGGTGCTTCAATTTACTGAGCAGTGATGGATTTTGAAGAGATGGATCTTAAAAATATGCTCTCGTTCCTTCTGTAGTTATAGAGATGGCCCTGGTAATCCTCTTAGACATAATTATGAAGGTACTTTAAGAGATCTTCTGCAGTTCTTCAAGCCTAGGCAACCAAAAAAACTCTACTATCAACAGGTAAGAGTCTGTTCTTTTTATTGTAATGAGCTATAAAAAAAAATTCTGCCCTATTCAAAGTATGCCTAAAGTGTTTTTCTTTTCTTTCTTAAGCTCAAGATGAAGATAACTGATTTTGAAAATAGAAGAAGTTTTAAATGCATATGGCTAAATAGCCAGTTTAGGGAAGAGGTGAGTGAAGCCATTACACACTTGCTGTCATTCCTGTGTCAGAGCTGGTATGGCTGTGGTTATGGGTCACACACTCTGCCCCTGAGTTACACAAAATTGGAACAAAGTTGTCCATTATGTAAAAAAAATCTTAACAGCAGCAAAAAACACCTAAAGACCATCAAAAAATGTAAAGGAAAATTAGGTCTGTTAACAAAAGTTTTGAAAATAAAATAGGTGTTGACTTTAGTTATCTTTTCAAGATGAGCCTTTAAGGAGAACAGTCTGGTGTATTCTGTGCTGTCCTGCGGTTGTTTGCATTTTCAGATTTTCTAATGATTTTTGTGTTTCAAATCCCCCAGGAAATAACAGTATATCCAGATAAGCATGGATGTGTGCGGGACCTGCTAGAAGAATGTAAAAAAGTTGTAGAACTCTCTGAAAAAGGTTCAGGGAAATTAAGGTAAAGCTGGAAGACAATGATTTCTTCTATGTGATCGTGTAAATTTTATGCAGCAAAGTATATGTAGAATTTGAAATACTGTAGAAACCATTAATAACAGATTAAATGTCATTCTGTTAATAGCTTCCAGATTCCCACCGTTAAGAGTTCTTCTTAACTGTAAATATAAATTTTACACAGTTACTTATTTTGTATTTAATAAAGTTGCATCCTTGACTTTCATCAATTGCATTTGTTAGTCACAACTTAATAATTGCTTAAAATCAAAGCACTTCATGCTATTCACTTCTCAGGAGTTACAGGAGTTAAAAGGGAGGTCATTTAAAGAGGATGTATAAAATAATCTCTGCTATAAACCTGTATTTTGTAATGGCACATCCTGGTTTTTTGCCATGAGCCAGAAATAATTTAACCTCTTGTGGCTTTACTGCTTAATTTTTAGTAAAGATTGAATTTAAAATTTTACAAATATGATAACAGCATCAGTTTACAATCTACACCAATCACTTGCAAGGTTTGAGAAAGAAATGTTGCATTGATTTTTTTTTTTTTTTAATTCACTTTTTTAAAATGCTTTTCCTGTTTATCTTTAAGGCTGCTAGAAATTGTAAGTTACAAAATAATCGGTGTCCATCAGGAGGATGAGCTGTTAGAGTGTTTGTCACCTGCAACAAGTCGAACGTTTCGAATAGAGGTAAATTGTGCTTGTCTTAATGAAGCTTTAAAACTTGACTTTGAGAGAGGAAACTCTCTCTAGTGGTAATTTTCTTCTTCTGGATGCTGATTTTCAAGTACTGTGATGTTTGTACTAGGATTACGTGATAATATTATATGCATTTTTAAAGATAATGCTTTTAAGAAGATTGTCCCTTGTTCCATCTGCTTCCCTATAATGGTTTCATTCTTTCATTTTTACATATGTTTTTTATAACAATACTTGAAGACTTTGCAAGAGCCTGTCTATAGGACATTGAATGTCTTGGCAATAATTCCAAGGTTCGTTTGAGAGTTCATGATAGAAATGTTTATGCTTAGACCCCCCTTTTGTACTCTTATATTCTAGAAGGCTTTGTTTCCTTTTCTGTTACATTTGAGGTTCTTAAGGCAAATTTGATGCTTACTGTGTGATTTTTCTTTTCCTAACCATCTCATTCAGATCTGCTAACGTGCCTCAAAGATCAGAAATCAAAAAAAAGTTTCCAGTGTAAACTGTAATGAGGAGCTGACAAGAGGCCTGTGTTACTGTCAGCTAGCTCTGCTCTGATAGAAGATTTCTTGTCAAAAGCCGTTCAGGGAAGCCAGGAGATATTTCCTGAGTAGGGGAAGCTGAAGTGCTGTCATGCCAGGGATGAGGGACTCTGGTAAAAGACTCTGTCGAACATGGCTCTTCTAAATGTTTTTGAATGGAATTGTTTGAGATCAGTAACAGTACATCAATAATGCTTTCACGTTCTTAATAACTGGAAAAATAACTTTAAAGCTTTAGTTTGTTTTTGTGGAAGTTTAGTTGATTGGAGTCACAATTCTCTGTCTGGATCTAGGAAATTCCTCTGGACCAGGTAGATATAGATAAAGAAAATGAGATGCTAATCACAGTGGCACATTTCCACAAAGAGGTTTTCGGGACATTTGGAATTCCATTCTTGCTGAGGATACACCAGGTACAGTATGCCTTCCTTTTTTTCTCTCTGTGGGATTATACTGATGAGGTTTTCTTTAAGTACTGTCAAAGAAATGCATTTGTGTAAGAAGTGTGTAGGAAAATACAGCTCTTGTATCCAAGGTTGTGCCCCGTCTGTGCCTTTTTATGGTTAAATCATTTCCCAGCTCAGTTCCTTTTGCATATCCAGATTGTTCTGTGTTTCAGTGAGCCTGTGCAATGGCTGGAAAGCAGGCTTTTAGCATCAGCTGTCAAATCAGTGCCACCCCCTGACCCTGACCCTGCAGGAGCCCCCAACAGATCCAGAACCCCATTTCCAACAGCTCCTGAGTAACTGCAGTGCAGAGCTGTTGGCAAAAGTGGCCCAGCCATGGCTGCTCTCAGAGACGTGTGATTATGGAAAATGGGTTTGCTTTCTCCAGCACTTCCTGAGATGACTTTGCATTTCATCCCTTCTGTAATTTGATATGCTTTATCTTCTAGGACTGGAAGTTAGTACAAGAACAAAAGCTAATTTTGAAAGCTTAATTTAAATTCTCAAGTTTTTCTGTGGTGCTGCTCCAGCTGAATGTCACCCTAATTCTCTTTAATATCAAAGTGTATTTCTGGGAGCAGTTAGCCATTTGCTTCTAAACTTTTTCTGGTTCATGTATGTTACCTTGTATGAAAATTACCTACTTTTAAAAATTTGGGAATGAGAAATATGTCCACCTCTCTCTACCTCTAAAACTCTAAAATTAGAATTTTACTAATTTCATTTTTTAAATCAAAGAGTAAAACCTGTGTGGTGATTTTTGGTGGAAACCATTTGTTCTGCATTTCCATGTTGTAACAGTTAAAAATATCATTCATCTTCAAGTCAGTGGTATCTGTCACTTTTTTGGGCAGTTTACAAAGACAAGGAGGAGAAACATACTTCAAAAAGTAGTAATATGCTTAGCAAGGATATGGGGTTTTTTTACAAATTCCTATTTTGCTGCTAATTTTCTGACTTTGCTGCTTAACTTTAACCTGACTTGCACGTATCAGTGGCACTGCCTGGCCAATTTATGGGGCAGTTTGCATAATGGTGAATTAATAAGACTTTTAAGTTCCTGAATTCAGAGCAAGTTGCCTGGTATTATTCCATATTGTAGGGAATGATGTTGACATCGACACTTGTGTAATTTTTTAAGTAACAGAGAGATTGAGGCAATGTTTTTCAATGAAGCTTAAAGCAGGAAATACTAACAGCTTCCGGTTTTTTTCCTAGATTTTTTTGACATTAAAAATCTTGTTGTAATTATTAGGGTGAACACTTCAGAGAGGTTATGAAGCGGATTCAGACAATGCTGGACATACAAGAAAAAGAATTTGAAAAGGTAATTTCAAGTTGGGAGAGTTTTTACTGCTGACTGTAAACCCTAAATGAGTTTATTTTAATAAGCTGGAATACCACAGACTTGGGATAAGTGTAGATTTTGTGTGATAGAACAGCTTCTTGACTGAAATAATGCTTTTTCTAGGACTAATTAGGTAGGATGGATAAGATCAGTATTTCTTTATTGCACCAAGAGAGATACTTGGCAAAACATTACAGTAACCCAGAAAAGTGTAGCTGGTGTGGGACCTTTAGAAGCCACGCCCACTTCGCATTCCTGCTGAGAGCAGAACGTGACTCAGGGTGTGCAGGGTTTTTTAGTTGCAATTTTGAAGCTCCCACGGGTGGGAATCCTGCCCTGTTCTGGACACTGTGTTTTAGAGTATTTCCACTATCATCGTGAAGGCTTTTCTTTTCTTGCTCGTAATCAGAATGTTTCATTTTGCAACTTGTGGAGGTCACCTCTGTGCAGTTTTTTGAGAAGAGTCTTCTCCTGTGCACCATCCTTCAGGTGGTGGAAAGCTGTAGCTGCCCTGTCAGCCTTTTCTTCTCTGGGCTAACCAAAAACCATTTCCCAGAGGTTCCTGTACACCAGCTTCCCCCCCGGTCCTCTCACGGTCTCACTGGACTGTTGCTGCACTTGCTGCAGTTTGTTGCCCTGTCTTTTTCCCTGGAAGGCCTGAACCTTGACACAGTATTCCAGGATATGGGTCCATGATTTCCCGAGCATTTATTTTGTCCCATTATCCGGGTTGTTGATGAGGGTTTTAAACAGGTTTGGCCTTTTTCAGCCCCTGAAGAATACTGCTTATAACCAGCTGCGAGTTAGACCCTGAACTTAGGCTTGAAGACTTTGTTTTAATGTCATATCCTACCACTTGGTTTTTTGTGGTTTTTTCTTTTCATAGTTTAAATTTGCCATTGTAATGATGGGCCGACACCAGTATCTCAACGAAGATGAGTATGAAGTGAACTTGAAAGATTTTGAGTCCCAACCTGGTAAGTTGTTAGACAACCTCACTATTCTTTTGCCCTGCTGAAGTTGCTCTGCCACTTCTTACATGTTTGTCCTTAACTCAGGATGCAGAAAGAGTTTGTTCTTTTTACATGACATACATTAGATGTAGTGGTTGAGCAAGTATTTATATACACTTGTGTGCACACTGAGCAGTGTTACATCTGTGTGTTAGTCCAAGAATATGTATTTTACAGGCATATAGATAAATAATCTGTTTCCTTTTGAGTTAAAAGATTGCATTTGAGTGACCAGATGGGTCCAGTATCAGTATAACACACTTTGCAGCATCAGTTGCACCTTACCCGTATTGTCCATCTACTCCCTCGCGTGTTTGATTCTCATGGAAAGATAATTCTTGTTCATTCTTGATTTCCTCAATGAATCTGAAGATTCTAACAAGAACATTAAATATGTCAAGGAGATGCTGTTTAGATTTTTTTTTTCCTAAGAGATAATTCACCAAGCTACAAATGTAGCTCCATTCTAAATTTGTCTCAGGATAGGCTGCCAGTTTGTTTACTTGACTGATGTTTAAACCTCTATTTTCTTAGACATTTACACATGGGAGAAACCAGGTTAGTCCTTCAGGAGTTCTACCACAGGAGTGTTTTCATAGTCACTGAATGGTTTGGGCTGGGAGGTGCCTTAAAGGCCATCCTGTTCCCCCCTGCTGCCATGGGCAGGGATGCCACACACTAGACCGGTCACTCAGGGCCCCATCAAACCTGGCCTTGGACAATTCCAGGGATGGGGCAGCCACAGCTTCTCTGGGCACCCTGCACCAGTGCTTCTAAATGCAAATCTCTGCTTTTCCTCTTCTGAGAGTTCTGTTTGGGAATGGCACCTTTGGATCAGCAGTCAGGGATCCATTGAAACCCTTGAACTCACTGGGGTTTCTTCTCCCAGCTTAGCTGATTGTTCCTCTCTGTGAGTGGCACTAGCTCTCTGCAGTTCTATTTTTCTGACAATTAGGAATTCTGGTTTTTATTGGTAGGTTTTGCTAGGGTCGAGTTTTCTCCAGTTTTTCCCAGCTGTTCTCTGGATTTGTGTAACAGTTGTAAAGAAATCCTGTAACTGTCCATTTATTTCAAAACCTGCAGAGAGAGTTAGACCTGTGTTATTACTGGGTACTTTGCAGGAGCCTAGCAAACAGGCCTTTTGTTGTGTGTGTAGCACAGGCAGGTCCATGGCTCGTGGCTTGCTGGAGCTGAGAGTGCCTGCAGCTGCACAAGTCACCTGGGAGCCCAGGAGTGTGTCACTGCAGGACCCCTTCGTGCACTGCTTGGGAAGGGTCTCTGGATGGTCAGCTTGGAGGTGGACATTTCTCCACAGACAGATAAACTCTGTCTTGTGTGGTCAGAGCAGGCAGAGTCCTGATTTTATTCTGGGAGTAATCCCTCTTGGGTCAGGGAGGGAAAGGCAATAGTCTGGAGTGAACTGTTGGACTTGGTGAGCAAGGCAGAGACAGTGGTGCCAAAACAGCTTGAAAAACTAACCAGGCAACCGGGTCAAAAGGACAGAACGTGTCAGAATGTGGGAAAGGGAAACCTTGAACTGTTTGTAGGAATTGTAGGGAATGTGAGAGCAAAATGTTCTAATTTGAGACTTCATGGAATGCACCCCTTTGATAGAATGTGCTTTGGTAGGATTAATTTCTACAAATACCAAATTTTAACACACACTGGACTGATGGAACCAAAGCTGTGGCATTCTCCAGTTTGACTGGCATAGCTGATGTCAGCAGTGTCCCTCCGCTTTTGCCAAGGCACACTAACTATAGCCATGACTGTGCTGGCACCAACCATGCAGGACCTAATTTCTTTCTTCAAGAACATTCAAATTCTCCCACTAAGATTGGCAGTTCTCTTTTAATTTGACATTGACCATTTTGTCAAACAAAAAAAACCACCAAAATAATTTTGATTGAAGAAAATATATCTCAAAATGCAGATGCAGGCACCCAACAAGGTCACATGTTTTATGCTTTAGTGGTTGCAGTTGATGGCTTTGAATGTAGAATTTGCTTTCCTTGCTGGGGGCCTCTTTAGTTTCTGCCTTCATCATTTCACTTCAAAGAACATTTGATGCACTGCATTGAGGACGTCTTAAAAAGAGAATTTCTCCCTTTTGCAAGAAATATGTGGCTATGGTTTATCATGAAAACTGGCAGTAGAATAAATAATATTGGGTTGAACAAGTGAAAAAAAACTGTATGTTTTCTTTGCAGTCTAAATGACTAGGTTTTTTTCATAGAAAATAAAGAGGAGGGTCAGTTTCATGATTTCTTAATTAGCATTATTCGCATTTTACATGGATTTAACAGATATTCCCAGTTAAAATGGGTGATAGGAAGAGCAGAGATTATGGCAAATACTGTAGGTTGTCATGTTCCGGTGGCAGATTCCTCCCTGTTTGAGCTAGGCTCAGCACTCTGGTGAAAGCTGGTACTCTGATGTGCCTCTGGCCAGAAGTTATAACAGCAGTTTTCCTGCTTTAGCACACCCTTCACTGCTGTAAACTCCTGTAGGTGAGTGAAGAAGAGAAAAACCAGGTACCTGATGCAGAAAGAGCTGTGGAATGTGCTGTTGAAGGAAAGCCCTGCCCCGCTGGCTGTGGGGCTGCTCTGCCACTCCTCTGCCCTCCCCCGTGATTCCCAGCAAACTGTGGACAGGGAGCACAGGAGTAGGTTGTGTAATGGAAACGTTTTTCCAATTTAGTCTTGAAACTTCATTATTTTTTTTCTCTTTTCTTTTCTAGGCAACATGTCTCATCCAAGGCCATGGCTAGGGCTTGACCATTTCAATAAAGCCCCAAAGAGAAGTCGCTACACTTACCTTGAAAAAGCTATTAAAATCCATAACTGACTTACTTAACCAGATTGTCAAGGCAAGGGACAAAAATAAGTGTGTGTGTGCACCTTTTTAACAACTGTAGAACTTTGGTACACGTGCACTATATCTGAAGTCTTCAGCAAGAGGATTTGCTGCTGATGTTAATTTTATTTTGTTGAGGCTGTTCAGTTTGGCTTCTCTGTATCTATTGACTGCCCTTTTTGAGCAAAATGAAGGTGTTTTTATAAAAGCTTGGATGCCAATGAGAGTTATTTTATGGTAAACGTAATGCAAGGCAATTGTCAGCGTAATGAGGGAAGAGTTTAGTAGAACAGTTGACATTGGCAAAATTATTTGTCTGTAGTACGTTTATAGATGGCATAAGCTGACTGGCTGCCCTTCCCGTGTGGTGTTCACCATCACTGCAGCTAGTAAATCTTATGTTTAGACTCACATCAGATTTATTTCCTTCAGTTATACTTTAAATGACATTTTTGTGCATTTGTAAATGCAAAAGAAAAACTCACATCATCAATAAATAGCAATCTCTACTTCATTGTGTACATTGTTGGCACTTATTCGGGATTTTTGTCTCCTCCAGCTTCATAGAATCTTTTTTAATAAACTAGTTTTCATTTAATTTAGTCAATACTTTGCATCCCGTTTTGCCAAGTGGATGCCCTGAGTCCTAAAAAGAAATATTTGGGTCTTTTTATTAAATTCCCAACCACTGAGAAATACCATTGTGATTGATTATGCCATCTTCTGGCAAATAGAATGACACTCAAAAGTTGGCAAAAGCAAGTGAAAATATTATAAATATCATTAATTTAGTTACCATGGGAAGAGATGGGGAAAACACAAGAACTAGCCTTTTAGCACAGAGGGCATGCTCACTAGTGTTTAGTAAGCTGTTGACTTTGTATAAAAAAGGAGGAAAAAAAACGAAAAAAGAAGAAAAAAAATGAAAAAAGAAATTGTATATTTAATGAATGAACATGTACAATTTAACACTTGGAGGTTAATTTTATTGGGTGAGTCTGCAAGTGAATTTCACTGATGTTGATATTCATTGTGTGTAGTTTTATTTCAGTCCCCAGACTGCTTCCTTTTCTTTGGAGCTAATGCCAGACGCGTGTCTAGTTTTGAGTGCAGTAAAGATAGAATCAGCAATTCACACTTAATTTTACATTCTTTTCCAGTATTTTATTTTGTTTCTGTAGCCGCAGTGTACAACTCCTCTTCCTGTATATTGCCTTTTTTTGCTGGAAAATGTTGTATGTTGAATAAAATTTTCTATAAAATTTTTTTCGATGAGTGATGACGTGGACATTGAAGAAGATTTCTCCTCTCCTTGGAAATAGAGTTTTGCGAAATGTTTTCATTCATGAGCTTTTGCTAAAGGTGTGGGTTTTTTTCCCTAAGTGTTGACAATTGTATAATCCTCATTGCTTGTTTTGGGGAAACGTTGTGGGATTTTCTGTTTAATAGTTTTGGGGTTTGGAGGTTTTTTGGGTTTTGGTTTTTTTATGTCCTAACTAGTAACATTTGAGCTTAGCAAATAAAAGGTTTTCCAGGAAGGAGCCATGTACAAAAAAGACAAATGGAAAAATTATTTTACTAGTTTGTTTGTAAAGCTTGTAGTAGAGTCTTTGTGGTAGACTGGACTCTTCCTGCCTGTACAAAATTTTGTGGTCCAGATTCTCAAGTCTAATATTATAAATGGTGTAAAGTGAAATCTGGAGTCTCTAAAGGTAAGGTCTCTTCTTAGAGTAATAGATTCCCTCCCTAATGTGTTCCCTGTATTCATAACCAAAACAGAAGGTGCAAGTTCTAGGTATGTTTGATTCTCTTTTTAGTTTGTATCTTGCAGTGCTTTTAACTGTCTCTTATTTCCAGTCAAGGCAGACTAGTTGTTTACTTTTTTTTGTTGTTGTCTGAGTGTGTAGGTTAGCGATAGAGGGAAGTGCTTAACTGGCATGCCCTAAGTGGAGAAACCTTTCCTTTGCTTTGCATTTCCATCAAGCTGGTGAGAATTGCATCATCCCAGTGGTGTTTTTACTGGTACTTGGATTGTCTCTACAGGCTTTCAGTAAATGTCAGGATTTGTTTCCAAACTGTTCTGTGAAATTAAGAGGCTCTGGTCAGCAGTAGTAAGCCCTAATTATATTTAGTGTTGTTTAGACTGATATAAAATTGATCTTGTATCTGAATGTCACTAAGTTTTCACATTAATTTATGGGATGTTGGCAGCTTTTAGGGACTACCTTAAGAAACACAATCCTTCCTGTTTCAGAAGAAAAAGCCGCTAACAGATTTTGGGTGCCTTTTGGTTTTTAGATGACTGGATTTTATGTGCTTCAGTATTTATGCTATTCCCACACTAGTTTGGTGAAGTCCATACTTTGAGGCATTCCATATGCAGTTTTCAAATGACTGAAGGATTTTCTGAAAAAAATTTTTTGGGAGCAGAAGTAACTTGTTCCTCAAATATGGAAACACACCAATGAAGAGAAGAGGAGGACAGGAGGGTTTCTCAGGTGCAGTATGTTTGTTTAGTTCATTGGAACAAATTTATGAGAATACCGTCTTCAAAACTGCCATGCTTTTCCTTTCTTTATTCAGATTTTGGAGTTATCTGGGTAATAGACAGTGAATGCATTCAATTAAAGTAATGGTAATATAAGTGTTAAGCAATAAGGATGTAATCTCACGGTACACAGCATCAGAGCAACATGTTGTTAACGGCCCACCTGAATTCTCCCTACGAAAATAGCGAGCGTTGTTCCTGTAGATTTACTTAGTGCCTTTTATCCTAAAGGAGTCCAAAGCATTCTGTGAAATCTGAGCAGATCACACCAGTGACATAGTTGCTGCCTAGAGAGAGACAGCCAGCCCCAGCCCCTTTCACCCGCCCAGGCTGGCGGCCCCGACAAGGCAGCGCTGCCGCAGGACGCGCCAGGGCCCGGCCGTGGCCTTCCCGCAGGACGAGCAGAGCGAGTGCCTCCCGCATCCCGGATCTACCTCAGCTGCTGCCCTCCGGAGCTCCGTGCCAGCATCCCCGAGCCAGCATCCCTGTGCCAGCATCCCTGCCCGGCCTCCGGAGCTCGGACCCGCCCGGCCGCAGGCGCTGCGCTGGCTGCGGGCGGCAGCGCCCGCATCGGAGCCACGCTGGGGGGTTGCTGTTTGATATCCTCTGTGAGAAATCGTTTCTGTAGGAACTGTACATATTGTAAATAAAATAGCCTAGGGTGAACACTGCATTGGTGTCTTGGTCCTTCATTTTGGAGAGGATTGGGAGTTACAGGTCGTGGGTCACTCAGAACTCAGGGAGATTTTGCTTACATCAAGTAGATGAAGTTTGCAAAATTCAGCCAAATTCTGTGTCAGGAGTGGCATTAGTAATGTTAAGGTGTGCTGGCCAGAAGGTAAATTCTGACCTGTATGTCAGCTTCCACATTTTGAGCCCTTGTTTTCCTGAAACATTTTGGTGTTGAGGTGCAGAGTGTCACTGTTTGATGTGAGAGCAGGGAGTGTTTATTTATTGTTGGCTGTTAAACCTGCCTGGTCTTTGGGGTCAGGAAAAGGGGGAAATGTTCACATGTGATATGTCCTAATCTGACTCCAAATCTGGATTCAACTTAATTTCTGTCCCAGGTGATGTTGAAGTTAGCTGTATGCCAAGCACAGCAAGAAATTTAATTTGCTGTGGCTGGAAGCCTTTATTTTTTATTAAATACTTGTGTAAACTATTGTACCTGTAAGCAGTGGTGTAAAAATGTCCTAACTACTTCTGTTAAATACCTCCTGCACATCTCAAGTAATATATTTATATAATTCCTTTGCTATGTGTGTATTCATGTGGATTTGGGTTTTGCACCTTTCCTGATGAATGTCACTGACTTGGTGCGTTATTTACCACTAATTAACAGCAAAGCTTGTGGTTTCACAGCCAGATTTTAAAATGGAGAAAAATCTTAACATCCTAAAAAAAAAGCGTGAATTGGCAAAACCTGTTGTGCTGCCGTCTCTGTGGCTGCCTTCAGTCCTTGTGGGTTTGTATTCCATTAGGTCACAGTGGGTCGGGTGACCAGAGGAGGGCGAGTCACTGACCTTGGTACGGAGGAGTGAAAGCTGGCGCAGCTGCTCTGGGAGCGGCCTGGGTTGTTTAACAGTTTTTACTTACATTGATTGTGTTTTTTCACGTCTCAGTCTTAAGAGACTGTAGTCTAAAGGCTGCAGTTCTATAGGTGTTGAAGCAAAAATCAGTGCATATGCCCAGCCTAGCTTAACTAAACCGTGCGATCAGCTCAGTAGGGGCAGTTTGTGACGCAGGCTGTGATGGCTGGCTCAGGATGGCAGGGCTGGTGGGCAGTGCCGTTTCTGGAGCTCATTTCTACGGCCGCCTTCAACCCCACGGTGTCCAACAGCCAGGACCTGCCCTCGCTGTGCCGCAGGAGGAGGAGCTGCTGAGGGCTCTGACCTGGGCCCTGCCCGCTGTCCCCGACCCTGCCCGCTCTCCCCGTCCCGGCTCGCTCTCCCCGACCCTGCCCGCTGTCCCTGCCCGCTGTCCCTGCCC
>VXBT01005579.1:2182522-2258521 GCA_013400235.1 Oriolus oriolus
GGACAGGGGCACTGGTCACACCGGCACAGGGACAGGGGCACTGGTCACACACCACAGGGACAGGGGCACTGGGGCACTGGTCACACCACAGGGACAGGGGCACTGGTCACACCGGCACAGGGACAGGGGCACTGGTCACACCGGCACAGGGACAGGGGCACTGGTCACACACCACAGGGACAGGGGCACTGGGGCACTGGTCACACCACAGGGACAGGGGCACTGGTCACACCGGCACAGGGACAGGGGCACTGGTCACACCGGCACAGGGACAGGGGCACTGGTCACACACCACAGGGACAGGGGCACTGGGGCACTGGTCACACCACAGGGACAGGGGCACTGGTCACACCGGCACAGGGACAGGGGCACTGGTCACACCGGCACAGGGACAGGGGCACTGGTCACACACCACAGGGACAGGGGCACTGGGGCACTGGTCACACCACAGGGACAGGGGCACTGGTCACACCGGCACAGGGACAGGGGCACTGGTCACACCGGCACAGGGACAGGGGCACTGGTCACACACCACAGGGACAGGGGCACTGGGGCACTGGTCACACCACAGGGACAGGGGCACTGGTCACACCGGCACAGGGACAGGGGCACTGGTCACACCGGCACAGGGACAGGGGCACTGGTCACACACCACAGGGACAGGGGCACTGGTCACACACCGCTGGGACAGGGTTTGGGTGAGGAGCTTTTGAAGCTCTTTAAGTGCCTGGTAGTGCAGACCTGGTACTCAGAGCGGGGTAGGGGAGCAGCCCAGTGCTGCTGCCACTCATCCCACGCACCCTCAGCAATCAGGGTGCCAGTGTGAAAGTATTTGTGATGTTATAACATGGAAATACATGAGTTTCTTCTCTTCCTCTGTTTATTTTTCCAGCCAGGAATAAGCTGCAGCAGCTGCTGCTGCTGTCAGTGTTGAGAAGGTTCTGGGCACCTTCTGGGCATTGTAACTGGAGATATTTGATTTCACAAGATAAGTGACTCTAAAGTTCTATGTAAAGGTGAAGTCTCCTAAGTCCTGCTTTGGGAGATGATGCACTGCAGTGAGAAGGCCGAGAGGTAAAATCAAGGCCTTGTGATGTGGTAACTTTTTCCAAGCTGTGTTTGCTGATTTTTCTTCTTTGTGTGTTTGTCTTTTGGATTGTAGCTTGTTAATGTAAAGGAGTGTCCCAGTAACCTGCATCTCTGCTCTGGGTGCAGCGGAGTATGGAAGCAATGCAGACAGCAGATGTTTTGCCAGTATTGTGAACAATAACAGGTTTATTTTCTAATCTCATACATAACAGAGTAAAGACAGTCTCATAACTTAGTGTTTTGTTAATAAAAAATCAGCTACACTCTACCACCCGCAGCCCTGCAGGGGTCAGTCCCGTAGGAGGAAGAGCAGAGAGAAATGAAATCCCGACCAGTCAGTTCCAGCGCAGAGAAGGTAAGAGCTTCTCTGAAACATCCATGTCCAAACCTTGGTTAGTGTTGGGCTGAGAGCTCCAGAGGAGTCTGTGTCCCAGCCGGGTGGGAGATTTGAGAGGAGCTGAAGTACTCACCAGCAGGAAACTTCACAGCACAGGGCAGCAAATCAAATAGAGCATGAATTAAGTGACACTGCAAATTAGTCTTGAAGTGTTTTTGTTTTAAAGCCAGTCCAGCCATGTGGTGGTAAACTGGAGTTTACCAGGTGGGTTCACCAGCAAGTGGGCTGCAGAACATAAGCATATTCCTGTGGGTTTCCTAGCAGTAGTTTTATGTGCAGAATCTTATGCCATTAGGAAATGGAGGCTTTACATCATCTGGTTGCATAAACTTTGTTTCTATAGTCTTTTGTATCTATAAATATGAAATTGGCAGTAGGGGCAGTAATGGTCTGCATCCTTGAAGACCTTCACAAAGAGAGGTACAAAGCAGCATCCGAAGCAGCACCTGCAGCCAAAGGGGACATGGACATGCAGAGAATGATTACTGGCTTCCCCTTCTGCTGGCCACATCTGTGATTTTCCCCTGCCTTGTTCTGTCTGCCTTTTCACTGCTTGAATCCACTTCTTTCCCAAGTCTATTAATGTTTAAAGTATCTTCCAAAAAATTAATCTTCTTCGCTTCTGACATCTTATGCCTGAGTCTGTTTCTGAGCCTGATTCTAAATTACAGTTGGGAAGTAGACAACGTACTAATTTCTGCTTGTCTTATGAAAAGCGAAACATCCTGGGTTAAATTTAGCAAGTTTGCATCCCCTGTAGCATGACTGTATCTAGAAAGGACAGGATAGTTTCTTATCAAGTGGAAAAGGGCAAACTGTCTGTATAAGCACTAACTAGAACTCTGATTTTTAATTACTCATTTTTAACCTTCTGCTGCGCTGAATCTGCAAAGTGCCCATGAAAACTTACCCAACCATGCACAGGCTGGTGCACAGGAGGTAGGACAGCTTGCCCAGTCTGTAGGTGACCTGGGTGGTGATGTGCTGGCGGCAGGAAGGACAGATTGTGGATGTTGGTTTGCTGGAGAAGATCCCTGCCACGATGATCGGAGGCTGGGACACCAAATAAACTGAGTTCAGGAGGAGAGGAGAAGCAGCCAAATTAGAACCATGGGAAATATTTTACAAGTTATAAAACCTTAATTGGGAGAATGTGGGTCCTTAATGTGGCAGCTGTTCTTATTGTTGATTTCAGGTGTATTCCTAAGAGCCGCTGTGCTGGTTGTCCTGTGTGTCCCAGCACAGTGCACCTAAAACCAGCCAGTATTTACTGGGATAAGGACACACACAGGGAACTGTCTGTGGGGTAATCCCCCGAGTCAGGCAGTCCCCACCACCTTCTGGTGGATGTACTCTGACACTGAGAATTTATCTTCTGATATTTAAAATAGTATGAAAATGCTTGTTCTCCCTGAAGGGGTTTGAAGGATATAGAGGAAATTTCTGGATCAACTCTTCAGTAGTTATGAGAAATTCATCAAAGCAGTTACTCTGACACCTAAATGCCATCGAACAGCTGCTGGTGCTGTCCCCAGTTAGTCTCTAGCTCATGTTTTTGCAGTCTAGACTCGACTGTCATACTCGCTGAGGGGCATGCCCCTTGTGAGTACATGAAGGATATTTTTTCAGAAATGTTTTCAGTGAAAAAAATACCATTTTAAGGATCCTAAAACAGGATACAACTTCACACTGTAGCCTGAGGCAAAACTTGAGGAGTGGGAAGTTATCTGTTAGACAGATAGGATAGAGCATGTCTGAGTTCAAGTGCATTCTGGTTTTAGGGATATTTAAAAATGTGTGTCTCCTTTCCTCCTATATGAGGTGTTGCTGACCGTTCTTTGAAGCCTTTCCTCAGCATCTCCTTTGAGCATCTCCACTTCCATAAAGGTGACTAGAACAGGAACACTGGCCTTAAAATGATGCCCTGGCTTCTGGCTGGGCTTTTTTGGTTGTTTTCTTTTCCTTTTTGATGGGTACTTGTGTAGATTGGCTAATGCTGGAAAATCAAGTCTGAATCCCTTGTCTTAGTTTATCTTCTGATATTTCTGTCGAAATTTTCCAGCAGATGAGATTGAGATTGGGCCAGAAAACTCCCATCGTCTCTGTTGATTTTAAAACTAAACCCATTTCACTTTTGTTGGCATGTGGCACCAGAACTGTCAGAAAGCACAGCCCTGGACTTACCGGGCTCCTCGATGGTGGTGGTTTCTCGGTAGGAGTAAGGCGGGGGAGAAGGAAACTCATAGCCCCCTGTGCAAAGAAAAACAGGGCAAAATGTAAAAGTGCAAACAGCTTCTGGCTCCCAAAAGCCCCGTGGGGTGAGCCAAGAGGTGCCTCGCAGGGAGGGCAAAATCCCACACAGGGAGAAACAGCCACGGGACTGATTCCTGGGTTTTTAATGCCAAAAGAGCCTGCAGTGACTGGCTGGTCTCACTTTCTGTATAACTAAAGCTGAGAAACCAAACCATTTTTTAGGAAAGGCAGCAACTGCATCTGTTCCAGCACAACACGGGCATGATACTCAGTTTAAGGACTCCACTGACAAAGGATCCGCAGTACCTCTAACTTCAGTGATAACTACCCTTACTGTGAGTATTTAGAGCTTTTTTACTAGCTTAAACTTTATCAGCTTTCAACCAAGTTATTTCATCATACTCTTTGTTCTAGAAAGAAAAAGTTATGAGATCTTTTTCCTGGTGACTAAGACACCACAAGGTTTTTAAGTTCTCTTACTGATCTTTCAAATTAAGAATGCAATCAGCCTACCTGAGGTGAAATAAATGACTGTATTAAGAAATACATTCATTAATACATTCAAAATCAATCCGTGTACAAAGTTTTACAGCCAGCTAGCGTGGATGTGGTACCAAACTACAGGACTGAGTTTGGGACAGGAGGACAATCCCTATGAGAAATCTTGGTTGGTCAAGCCTGGACAGCATTGGAGAAACCCTCACCCCGAGGCAGAGCAGCCCTGAGCTGGGAGTCCAGCCTGTGCTCGACGTGAGTGCAACCAGGGAATGAGCACACAGGGATACAAAATGGAATACAAACCTGGAATTTTCCAGAGTGAGACAAAGTGGCAAAGGTGAGAAAAGTGTTAGCAATCTTTTCTTGAATGGCTTGCCAGAAGTAGTAAAGATTTGCAGTGGCATTTGGGTTTCATGGTGGTGGGGTGGTGTTTAGTTTTTCGCTTTGAGGGGTTTTCTGTTTGATGTTTTTGTTTGTTTTTAGGGGGTGTTATTTGTAGGGAAAAAATGGTAAAAAATTAAAAATGAAATAATTTCCTTCTGATCTAGACGAGGAATGTGCTCGGTACAAGTGAGTTACCACTCGATGCGTTTTTGGGAAGGGTCTGCTTCCTGCACGAGGACGAGACCCTGCAGCTCAGTGCTGGATGTGTGCAGAGCCTGTCCCTTGGCCGAGTAGCTCTCGAGTGAGACTCCTTCTCCCCAGTCTCTTGCAAACTCTGCTGAGCTTAGAAAGAGGCCAGGGAGATCTTTGAAGACAAAAATATTTACGGAGAGAGCTGATCAGAGTGAAATATTCTGAAAATGAGTCAGGTTTGGAGGCCCACGGCTGACACATCGAGCCTTATTAGTCACTACCTGATCTCCCACTCGGATTTTTTCTCCAGTCCTGACCAGTAAATGGCAATTTCCTCAGCAGCAGGAAGGTAATGAAGGTAGAATCACTGCAGACAAGGAGCGCTGTGGGATACTCGTGTGGGTGTGAGAGCTGTGCCTGGTTTCAGAAGGAAAAGGCAGCCCAGGAGCAGCAGCTGAACTGTCAGCGCTTCACCCATGGCACGGGCTGTTCATCCCCCTAAGAACTCACCCAGGGAGGGCAGCTCTGGCCAGCAGGTGCGTTCGGGAAAAGGCCAGTCCTCTGTACAACTGGCTGGGAATTGAAGCAGGACATAACCCATCCACGTACGGAGTTTGCTGGCTGAACATTTGCACGTTAGGAATATGAAATTATTGCAGCGATGCAGCTGCAATAAAGCACGTGTTGTTTGAAAAACTATTGACTAAACCAACAAAAATATTTATTGCCACTTAATGATGTTTCTATTAGGAGATCCTACCCCAGCCCTGGGTTTTACATCCTGGCACAGACGCTCTCTAACCCCATCACGTCCTGGCAAGGCTGGGCCCCGAATGTGCTCGGTGATGGGCAGGAGACCAACCCTGGGCGTGCCCAACCTGTGGGTGCTGCTGCCAGGCCCCCACTCACCCTCCTGGCCGCAGAACTCCGGGGCCGAGGGCTCCTGCCTGTGGCGCGGCTCGTACATCACCATGGGCACCTCCCCGCGGGCCTTCTCTGCGAACATCTCTGCGGCTCACCTGCCAAAGGGAGGGCAAAATAGCATCTCACTCTCCGTGCCCTGCATTTGCCAGGGCTTCTGTGGTTCCTGGTTCTCACACTCGGGTGAAACTTAGAGGGGAAATCGCGGTTCTTACATTCTGGCTTTTTTTAGAAGCTGGAGAGCGGTCAGCTCCTGTCTCA
This sequence comes from Oriolus oriolus, assembly GCA_013400235.1. NCBI lineage: Eukaryota > Metazoa > Chordata > Aves > Passeriformes > Corvidae > Oriolus > Oriolus oriolus. Next base: position 2,188,518 of record VXBT01005579.1, read on the forward strand.
GCTCGTGATGAGGAAGGTGCGGAGCAGAAAATACCATCTTAATGTATTTCTTTGTGCTGGAAAGCTGAAAATGTTCCCCCAGAAAGCACTATTCAAAGTGTGTAAACTCGTGAAAGTGTTACCTCTGCAGGGAAGTTAACCTTTCCTGTGGATTGTCAAAGTAATCAAGGAAGGGAAGAGCACACTGGGAGCACCTGTGAAAAACCTTCACGTGTGATTAAGTCAGTGCAATCAGTGGCAGTTCGGATCCGTCTTTCCTCAGGTTGTTGTGCAACCTTATCATCATTGTTATCGCGACCAGCTTTGTCCTGTGAAGCCATTGTCTCATCGGTAGGTGACAGGCTTTTGTTGGGAAACATCCTTATTACGTATGACTGCTCTGCCTGAGGCTCTGAGCAACACAAAATGTGTGTTTTGCAGGTGTTAGCAGGAGCTGATCCTCGTAATAAAGGCGGGTGGGAGGAAGAGGACACAGATGGAGATGTGTGTTTTTATTTCTGTCAGTGGAAAGGCGTTAATTATTCCCAGCTGCCCCTTGAACCAGTATTAACAGCATTTCCTACTCACGTTTGCTGTGAGAGTCCTTTGCAGAAGAAAGGCACAGGTTTTCTGTACAGGTCAGCGAGGAAGGGAAGTTTTGGGGGGAAAAGGAGCACAGATGCACAAACTGCCCGAGTGTGTCAAAGGAAAGCAGCAGAGGAACTGCTGGGCAAGGCAGGATGATCTCAACAGGTCTGTTCCCAAGGAGTGTTGGAGGGCAGTATGGGTGGGGAGGACAGAAGAGGGGGGGATCAGTAGGGCTGAGATAGAGCATCGGTCCCTCAGGGAGGAAAAAAAGAAGGAATTTGAAAATATCATCAGGGAAGAAGTGCTGTAATTTGCACGAATCTGGGTGAACTGCAGGTGGTATGGAAAATGGTAGCAGAATGAATAATAAAGAGAATAGGTAGGATGGTGTGGATAAAAAACCAGAAACCCAGCACTGGCCACGTTAAAGCCAAAGATGCCAAAGGAAATTGCAAATACATGGATTGGAGAGGATGGCTGGAGAAAGGTGCATCTCGGTTTAATTGTTATAAAGGAGCTGAAACAGGTGATTGGGGATGTCAGAGGTATTAATAGGCCATTGTTGAAGCTTCATGAGGATTCCACTGAGAAGGAAAAAGGTGAGAGTCGAGAGAATTTGGGTAGGATGAAGCTGTGAGAGCCAAGGGAGAAGACAGACAGTGGCTGTGGGCTCAGGAGTGCGGCGATAGATAATGTTACATTAGCCAGGATTGGCCAAGAGCTGTTCCTCTGGGACAGGGATTAGCGGGCAAAATTACAGGGAGTCTCCAAGTTTTTGTCTCGTTCTTATCTCGGTACTGAAACACCATACACTAAATAATGGGTGGTGTCCGTTCGGGTGACACTTCTGGGGAATTCATCTCGCTGTGAAACAGGAAAAAGAGGAAAGGGCTTCTGAATTCCATCCAGTGCCTGTAAGCTCAGGCAGGCGCCTGCAAGAGGCACAGGGTAGGAGGGAACAATAATGGCTAACACGGAGAGAATTTGTCAAGTTAACTGCTGAGAGCAAGCACACACTGACTAATGCTGGCCCCACCCGGCGAGGTGTCAGGGTAATATCACCAGGTAAATGTGTAGGACACGAGGTGCAAAAGTGAATCAGCAGCAGAGCAGGGAATCGTGTGGGGTGCCAGGTTTGTGTTTGATCTATTGGAGCTGCCAAGCGCAGAAGCTGTGGGCTGAGGCTGTTGATAAAGCCCTGAATTTGCTCATTTTCAGTGCTGCTGCTGGTGCTGCAGCAGCTCTGTGTGCTGGGAGGGGGGACCTGCCCCAGGCCTGGGTGTGCAGCCGGGCTCAGCTCCTGCAGGAGCCTCCTCAGCCGGTGTGGGAGAAAGCACCAGGGGCCTGGATACCCTCTGGGCCTGGATGCTGCAAGTCCAGAGGTCCAAGAAAGGCATTTTCTAGGGTGGTTTATGCAGCTCAGCCGACCCTTTAATTTAACATACAGGTGCTTACTCTCAGTTCTTGGCTCCGGCCCTGTATAAGGTGCCTGAGAGCCCTTTAGGGCTGTGACTCCCAGACCTGCAGGAGTTGTTGCCATAGATTCGAGCCAGAGATTTCCCTCTTTTTCAGAGGTTGGAGAGGAAGATATGGGAGAGAACAGTGTGAGTAGCCCTGGAGGAAAAATTCATAAGGAGAAAGATCAGGCAGCAGCTCCTGAAGAGCAGGAAAATGCCCTTTAAACTTCCTACAGTAACACCCGGGAGGGTCACAATTAATAGCTTAGGAGGTGATGTGAGTTGCCTTCTCTGCAGTCACCCTGAGCAAACAGAGCTCTGTGCAAGGGCAGAGCAGCCCCTGGAGCTCTCCTGGAGTGGGCCTGGGTTTATCTGCAGCAGACTGACTCAAGCTACTGCGAACTGCTTGATCTGCAGGCGGAACTGCATCATCCCAGGGGCCCCAAAACAATTCCCTGGATTCTCTCACGTTTTAGTCTGTTTTACATATGGCTATGCACTGGAAAATAAAGCTGACTTGAAGTCCTGTGGAAATCAGTGTTTAAAAAGAAAGTAAATCACATCCTGAGGCATGTGCACAAAGAGCCAGGTCAGTGAAAGTGAGGTGCAAGGGACAAAGCCTTTCTGTTCCAGGGAGGACAGGGCCCAGGGAAGAATGGCCAGGCAGTTTCCATCATCTTCCTCTGGTTTGCTCCAGGGTGTGAAGAGCAGCCTCGTGCAGGCAAACAAAGCTGATGAGCTGTGAAATTCCACTCACGGCCCCGCTCCCCAGCTCTCACCGGCACCTCCACACGTCCCTCCTGAAAGTCCCTGCTGGCTGAGTGACCCCACGGGTGGGATTAACTCGAAGTGTGCCTGCAGGGGCACAGGCACTGTCATCTGTGCTTGGAAAGGGCTTTCATTTGAAAATCGAAGTTCACCGCAGTACTAATTCTGCTTTCAGCTTCGTACCTGGCTCTCAAGGATGGCACCTCAGCAAGCAGGGACTTTATAAGAAGTGTTTAATCTCCCTTCCAGCTGCAGCTGATGTCAGTGTGGGAGTTGCCATTCAGCGAGGGTGTGTTCAGGACAGAAAAAAGGGAACGTGGAATTTGGGAGGAAGCTTTAAGATTAAGGTGTTTGAAGAACTTCATTCAAAAGTTTGGTATTTTGGAAGATTAACATTAAAACGTTATAGTATGGGATCTTCACGTTCCATGGATGTATGGAAGTGTAGCAGCTTTCTCCAGTGGCCTCTTAGTTTGTAGGATACTGGCCCAAAGGCTTTCGGTTTGCTGCAATGTGTTCTTTTCTCCTGTCATCACTAGTTTAACGTTTTCCTGGGCATTTAGCCCTTCCAGCTGTGCTTATGAGGCAATTTAAATTTCTGATATTTTAAAGAGTGGCCATAAAATGCCATTGCTGGCATGCAATTACATCTGGGGCTTGAACAATATCAAAAGACTGTTTCACTCGATTGAAGCAGTTAATTCCAGTTTTTGGCTAGCAATGGAACACTGAATTCCATAGTGGAAAGATCTTTTCCCTTTAGTCCTGAGTTGGTCATTTTGGGTAACATTCACAATGTGCTGAGGGTTTTCAGATGTTCAAGAAGGAATAGTTCCAGCTCTAATACAGACAAACATAACTGGGGAGCAGAACTCAGGTATTTGCCTATTCTCATTCTTAAATAGAAGCTGAAAGAGAGGACTGCTGGCAGCAAATGAGAAGCTGGACTTTAAAAAGTATTCATTATATCTGAAGCAGACAACCTTTTCAAGGAGATGAAGAGTGCTCTGCCAATTCCCCATTCTTTACACATGAAATTAATTTTTTAATATCACAGTTATTCTGGCTTTTAAGCCTGGATCAGGCTACCAGCCTCTCCAAATGGAGGGGATGTAGCTGGGGGGGGGTGACTGAGTATGCACCGTATTTCTTGTTGCAGACTCTTCACCTGGTTCCCTTTTCTTGTCTGTTGACTGCCTTTGCTCACTCCCCAGTCTGTGCCCTCACGGGGCTGCTGGACAGGCAGGGCCTGCCTGGATTTTCCAGTCCTGTCCCACATCTGATGTTTGTGTTAGGTTAATCCTTCATGAAGGGAGCCCCAGTCTGTAATTCAGTACATTCACTGCTCCCGTTGCTCTCACCTTCAATCAATCCAAAACACTGTAAACTTTCACAAACCTTCTGGTCTAGAATTATTAACAGTAGTTCCCTGCTGTGTGTTACTGTGCCAGCATCGTGCTTTTACACAAAACCTTCTCCCCTCGGGCCAGCCCAGAGAACATTCCTGTCCCTTTGCAGCCTTTCCTTCACAGGGCTGAGCAAGGTTTTGAGTCCTTTTCATTTCTGTGCGGTGAATTCATCCTTCTTGCCCGTGAGTGGTCAGTGATCTCTGTCCTCAGCCTGTGGAGGGGTGTGAGTGCCATCTTGTATTTAATGGGAAAGCTGTCTGCAGAGCAACCCAGCAGCACTCACTTCCTTTTCCACAGCCACCTCACGCTGATGGTTTGTATTTAAGTTGTCATTAACCAGCAGCAGGTCTTTCTCCTCCAATGTCATTCTGTGCTAATGAACTCCCAGCTTGCAGCTGAAATTCCTGGTAGTTTTCTAAGTGCACTGCTTTGCAGCATTATAATGCATACAAATACTGCCACAGCAGGCCTCTAACTTTTCTTACTCTGTGTAATAGATTTTCTGCTTCCACAATTTGTTCCTTAAGTCAGACATTTTATTAGCCACTCCTATATTTCTGCCAAGGTTATTAATTAAAATACTGAATAAGATCCATCACTGCTTTCTGTGCTAACCTTTGATGCAAACCAGATTTATCTATTAAACCTTGTTCCTTAATTTACTATTTGATGTATAATCCCTTGTTCCCTTGAGATGACCAACTTTATTCGCATTTAAAGGGCACTTGCTCTGAAGGGTGAGCCCAGCTGAGCCCTGGGATTGCATTAGAACTTGTCCCTCCCTAATAACCATTCCAAAAATAGAGTAATGACCACTAAAGTGATGCATTGTCCAGTGGTTTGTGCATTAACCTGCACTGGGGAAAAAAAATGGGCTCAGTTCCTGTTCTGCCACAGTGACGTTTAGCAATTAATTAGTCTTGGTTTTCCTTAACTCTGTTATGGATAGAAATACTGTTTTGGGGAGACACTGCATCAATTCTGCTGTGACATGGTCACATTTGGTTATGCCTTAAAACTTGAGCACACAGAAGATAGGACATGCTGAGTTTAGATTCAGTCCTTGTCCTCTACGGGCACAATTTTGTCTTTCACGTTCCCTTTTAGCTTTCAAAACTGAGGGCAGCCTTACACAGCTGTTTCCAGCACTTCATCATTACTTAAAAAACTGATGTTTGCCAACTTTTAATTGAATTCCTTTATAAATGAACATTCCCTCACCAACAGCATTGAATCATGGGTAGCCAGCATTTCATTTATACCCTCCTAAAAATAATGTCCATAACTTGTCCTTCAATTGAAAGCTGATAGAGCAGCCCGAGTAATGTGTCCTACAGCATTTGGAGCTGGTTTAGCAACTCTTACAAAGTTATGATGAATAAATTCACTTGAAGCAAGCAGGTGTGTGCCCTGCTTTTATATGTGAGCTAAGCCCTTTCCTGTGGTGCATTAGCTTGAATTTCCATCCTTATTACTGCTCTCATTTCCACCTTCTCAGAAAGCTCCATTTCCTCTCTTCCATCTCTGATCTGTTCCAGGAGAAAGAGAAAATATCCTGAGAAAAATCTTTGCCTCCAGGTTTTAGGAACATGAGAGAGGCTTGCAGATTCTGAGAGCTTGACAATTCAATCACAGAAAGTTAACATGCACAACAGAGAGCCACAGCTGCCACACTCCCTGAGCTCACTGCCTGCTCTAATCCTTGTCACCTTCATCACCTCCCTTCCTCTGCCTCCTGAGGAGGAAACGCTGTGTCGAACCCAGGCAATTTGAAAGCTCTTACCTTTATGTAGCTCTGGCAAATCTGGGGAGGAGAAAAAGCTTCAAGAGGTGTTCACTTCATCCATGTCTCTGCTGTGGCTGTGTGTGGGGCAGGAGCCCACAGCTGAGCGGTGACATGGCCTCGGTCCTGCCCCGGTGACATCCCGCGGAAGGTGCGAGTCAGCTGTGCGCAGTGTATAATTACCCCAGTTTGCCACAGTCCCAGCCCACTGCTCACACCTGCTCTGTCACAGAAGGAATGTTGTGTGACAGGCTTGCACCAGAGGTTGTTTTTGTTGGTTGGTTTGTTTTTTTTCCCAATATCCCAGGAATTCTCCTTTGTGCTAAGCTGAAAGCTGGTGGAGACGATGAGAAGCAGAACAGGAATAACTTGAGGGCAATGGAGAGGAAAGTGAATATCCTCACCCATTGTGCTTCTCCACAAGAAAAGAATGACAAAAAGCCACAGGTACAGGTGTATCTGGGGCTCTGATGTTGTATTATTGAGACCAGCGATCACTTTAACTTTCTGACCAGTTAAGTGTGCTTAGATCAGCAAAGGTCTCTGTGCAGGCTGGTAACCATTGATATTTTAGCTGGGATCTTCTTGGTAACCAGGTCTGTGGTGGAACTGGATTTCTGTTAAATAGCTGCTTTGTGGTGGGCTGCCAGAGGCCCACCCAGATGCTCTTATGCAGTATTCACACATGGACAAGGACTCCGCAACATGGTGGTAAAGGTGCAAAGACTTTATTGCGCATCAGAAATTCCCTTAAATACCAATAGAAAGACAGGAAATCACCTCATATAAACAGGAACAATGTTCACCTCAGTGTCCCCCAATCACCTGGAATATTTCCCAGACATTGCCTGTTATAGTAAAAGGTAAACAATACCTTACAAGGTCAGAAACTGCAATTATCACATCTCATAGGGCTGACACTGTCCAGAAACCCACAATGCTCTCTCAGCCCATCCCCGGTGACCTGGCTGTAATCCCAGGGTCACCTCTGGGTCTGAGAACGAGGCTCTCTCCTCGGCCAACTAGGCCTAATCTCTCTTCCAGCACACAGTGTAGCCCAACACTCTTATTCTCCTGCTCAGCAGTGAAAATGAGATGGAAGTGTTCTTCAGATGAGATGAAGTCAGGGAGATCACTCACCAATTACCATTCCAGGCAAACCAGACTTGACCCAAGGAAAACTGAATTTATTACCAATTTACATATATTTGAAAGGTGAGAAACAGAGACAGAACCACCTCCCCCAGATGCCACACGTTTGGCACCTGCAGGTGCTGTGTGACCCTCTCTGTAAGAATCGTTTTTGCTTCACCTGACCTCCTGCAAGACTGTTTTGCACAAAGATCTTTCTCCACAGCAGGAGCCCCTCCCCAGTGCTTCCCACAAGGATGGAGCACGATGCCCTGGGTTTGCCTGGCAGGCTCACATCACCAACACAGAACATGCTGTTGGCTCAGCTCCCGAGCAAAATGTTACTCAAGAAAGGGCTGCAGCAGTGCAGGAAGCCCCTGAGCTTGGAAAGTCAGGATTGCACAGTAATGAGCAAAACAGTGTTTTGTATTTCCCAGGACAGCTGGGACACTGCCCGTGGGTAAAGGGAGAGGAGAGGGAACCGTTGTGCACTCCAAGTTTTCATGCCCCTTTTGTCACCACAGCTTGCAAACTCTGGAAACAGAGATTTTTTGTTGTTGTTGAGGGATGTTTTGATGGGTTTGGATGCTGTTAATGGTGGCAGCACATCACCACCCTCTCCTCCAGACATGAAGGACCAGGTACAGAGCACTTCCTCAGATTTGCCTCACTGCCCAAGTGGAGGCTCAGCACCATGTGCACCACACTCACATCACCAGAGTAGCTGCAGAGTCACCTCACAGGAGTCACATCTCCAGGCTAAACTAGAGATATGAAAGGATGGCTGACAGTAACTGTGGCTGATCCCATTTCTGCCTTTCAAATCTTTGCTTTTTCACAGGTTTCTTACGTGATGTTGGGCAAGTTATTCACTCCTCTGTGTTCCCTTCATGTAAAGGAGAATAATAGACTGATCATAATAACTCAGTTTTAATAGAAATGTTAAAATGATGCTTTATTGAAGCTCAAATGCTTTGTGGAGAGACCTTATTTTGACAATATTTTCTTAGCAGAGTTGCTGCATGTTCATACTGCAACATGCTGTTCTTTGAAGAGGTGCTTTAGGGTCTAGGGAAAACACTCTATCGAAGAAAAAAAAGGGAGAAGTGTCAAAACGGTAATATCTGCAGAAAAAATGGATTTAGGGACAGTCCTTTTATATATTTATATATTGGGCAATCAGTGTGGGAGAAAGGGCCCATTTCTTAGGGGATGGGTGCATTTTCTTTCCCTTGAACAGGAGAGGAAAAGAAGTGATGAAAACACGAGTGCAGCCCAAAGCACTCACGCACAACAAATTCTGGCTGTGATGTAGGGTGGCTGAAGTGCTTAAACATTTACAACAGCCGTAATTCCCTCCCTGTGCTGCCGGGCTGGCACTCGGGAAGGGCCCTGCCGTGGCTCCTTGCAGGCGCGCACAGTCCCTCTGCCGGCTCTGCCCCCGCTCCGAGCGGCACCGGGGGCTCTGTCACCCGCAGCCCTTGTTGCAGTGAGCTGAGGGGCTGCAAACACCCTCCTGTCTCCTGCCACACGTGCTTTGGTGCCTGCTGTGCTCCCCTGCCCAGCTCACCGTGATTCTCCAGCCTGTGGGGGAAGTGAGTGGTTTTAAACTCGGGTTTACATGCGTGTCACTGGCTTTGTTTCCCAATCTTAATGACAGTGCTTGCTCTAGGAGAAACAGTGTGATGCTTGGCGAGGAGAGAGATTGTATCAGCCCCCTGAATATCATGTACGCTATCAGAGACAAACAAGGGTGCAATAATCATTATAAATTAGTCCATCAAGTGATGATTGCTTTTCCTATCGTCATGAAAAATAGCCACTTGCTGCATGTAGGAGCTGCTCACAATTATTGGTGGGTTCTTTCCTCTCTTTGCTTACAGTTTCTCATAGGATGGGAAAACTGGATTCAAGATTTTTATGGGTTTTTCTGCGTGTAGTTGGTAGCCCTGTTTCTGGCCGTGGATGTTTTAACTGTGGAGTTAAGATCAGAAGGATCTTGGTGTGAGATAAAGGCTGTAAATTCTCACCTGGGGATTTCTGCAGAGCCAGAGCGCTGCTGATACCAAGCCCTACATGACCCACGTAGGGGAAGCTGCCCCTGGGGAAGCTCCAGGAGGTTTGGAGTCTGGCCCAGGACAGGACAGAGCACCCAGCAGAGCAGTGAGGATGGGTCTCCTCCTGGCCAGGCCTTGTTCACCCACCTGAGCAGGGAATGGGACGCAAAGGAGTTTTTTGTGTCTCTCCATTGACTTTAGGGGGGCCTCAGACAAGTGGCTTGCGCTGTGCTCCTGACTTGTAGGTCGATGAAATAGAGATTTAATTCTCTCTTTGCTCCCTTTTAAATAGCTCATATGTTCTTTGAAGCGAGATTGTCTCTTTCTCGCTGTTTTGTGTTCAGGTCTAGCCCAGCTGACTGCAACCTCTGTTAAAGCATGACAAAAATAAAGTTGAATTGAGATCTTATTACAGATCACTCATATTTTGATATAGCTTCTCTGCTACTGGAAAACTAACAATGAGTAAAGGTCCTTTGCTAATAAAGCTTGGTGAAAAATCTGAACAATTTCTCCAGTTATAGAAAGCAGAGCCCTTGTGCACACAGTTCTGCCCCTGTTTGCACCAGCAGGTATTTGTGTGCAGTCGGTGATATCTGGAGCTGGAAGGGTTTTGCAATTCAAGAAATGTCAGTGCCTGTGAGCATCCCTGCTACTGCCTGCCATAAATATTGTGCAGGCAGAAAAATCCCTTTCCCTACGAAAATGCCAGTTTGCTGTAGCTGAGCACAGCTCCCCTTGGCTGGGAACTTGCCTGTCCTGTTTGGAATCTGAATGCAGCCTTTTCTTGGAACACTGATTACACAAGAAGGATAAGAGTGACTCAAATATGAAACACCATTCTTCTCAGATAAGATCTAGAGATGAGTTGCTTTAATGTGCCAAGTAAATATTTGGTGACATGTGGCGCACAGCTCAAAGCAGAAACCACTTCTGCGCAAAGCTTTCCACATGAAAAATCATCCCCAATTGGACAAATTTGGCACTGGCTTCTTCTAGTAATTTGCTTATTGAAATAAGATGTAGAAAGAGAACAAGCAGCACATCATGCAGGAATCTGAAAAATCACTGTACCCTCTGCAACTCCTCTGATCTGAGACCCCAGCCATTGGTTAATTCAGTTACCAGCACAAAAGTCAAGGGTTTTCAATTTTTTTGTTCGTTTTCCTTTTAAAATAACAGTTCTAAAAGCTCTGAGCTTGGTGTCAGGAAGATGGTTATAACATCCATGTGGTCTTACTCACTGATGATGTGAGGCAGAAAGCACTGAATGGTTTAATTCAAAATTAATCATTGAGTCAAAGGAAAATGAGTGAACCCCCCTCTTGGTTTGCAAGGAATACCCTTATGAAAAGTATTTTATTGTTTCCCTCTGGTCATTTTGGATGTTGAAAAAAATCCACAATCCTAACTTGGTGCTTGAAAATTTTTGAAGCAATGCATGGGAAAAGAGAACATTTCAAAATTTATTTATTTTTTAAAAATTTTTGCTGGTTTCGACCACCGTGGCTGTTAATGGTTTTCAAGAGGAGAATCTGTCCTGTTAGGTGAGAAGTCCTTGCATTCACAACAAATTCTGCTTTCCTGCAAATACCTCTCTGCCACCAACAGAAATTCTTGTGCTTTTGGCCTGGACCACACAGTTTGGCTTGGGCAGAGCTGTGGGGAATTGGCTGCGTGGTCACTGCTGAGCCCTCAGAGTGACGGAGCACAGCGTGGAACCCACGGCAGAGACACCCTGTGACAGGAATGAAATTGCATCTCCTGGTTGTTATCACACCTTAACGACTGCTGCAGCCAGAACCATGAAGGATTAGACTCACAGACTGGAAAAAAATCTGGAATTGTGAAATTTCGTGCAGGGAGAGCAAAGCCTGCTCTGCTGACGTGACTGTGGTGCTGACAGTGGTGATTATACAGCTGGGCTGTGCCTGGCATGGCCAAGGGGTTTAACATTTTCTGCTTGAATTAAAGGGTTTTCTGATTTTTCCAACAGTGGTAATCAACAGGATTGCCACCTACATGATGCACATGACAAAACCACCTTATAGATCATCATGCTGATCTGGGAAGGAAGAGGGGTGGATCCTCAACCCTCAGGGTCACTTGGGAAGTTTGTTATCCAGATCCAGGTGATTAATTCAGTGGTGAGGACTGAGGTGCTGGAAAGAGCTGATCAGCGCCACTGGCTTGCAAATCTGGGATGTTTCTGATGTAAGGAGCAGCATGTGGTCAGATGCCTGAGTTATTGTCTAATGACACACTTTGGTGCAGTGAGAAGAGTAAGCATCTCAGGATTCCAGCTGTGCAGAGAACTCTGTTTTACTTGTAAAAGTGGACAACGTGGGGAGGAGATGGAACACAGTTTAAGCAGGCCAGGAATGTCTGTGCCGGTGCGAAGGTGGTGCTGACTCTGCACAGGCTCTGCAAAGACTTGTTCAAGGGCAATCAGGATGTTCCAAAAGTTGCTTCCCCCAGGGAATGCTGCTGCACACAGAGGGGTGAGTGCTCTCCTGCCTGGTACCACAAAGTCGAAGGATGCAAAAGGCACAAAACCACAGACTCCCAGTGCCTGATCCCTCTCGTGAGAGGGGCTTCAAGTTCCTGCAGCAGGAGGAGCCCGAGGTAAGGGAGCTGCTGCAGGTTCAGCCTGGGGGAGGCTCCCAGAGGCTCAGGAGTCCTCTGATTAACTGGGGCAGTAATTAACCTTAGTTCTAGCACGGGGCCCTGCACTGGCAAATGCACCCTTTTGTTAATTTTGAGCATCCGTAGTTTATGAGTTTAGAAGGATTTGGTTTTGTTTGGTTTTTAGGTCTGTGTTTCCTAAGTTTAATTTTAGGCAGTCCTGTGAAGAGCAGGGAGGTGTGTTTGATGATCTCTATAGGTCCCTTCCAGCCTGAGATATTCTGTTTCAGCTTCTGGAAGCGAACAAAATTATCTGAAAATTATTCTTTTTTCTTTTTCTTTCCAAGGGAATTAAATCTATATCTTGAACACCTGGACCTTCCTTCAATTTCCTCACTTGAAAGAAGCAGCAGGTTAGAGCATCATTTCTGTAAGTGAAAGGATGGAAAGAGCTCAGTGCAGCTGCTGTTAGTTGTGGCAGGTTAATGGCTGAATTACTGACATAATCAAAGGTACAAATCCCAATCAGTAAATTCCTGGAAATGCAAAGTGTTCTTGGTATTACTATGCTGAGATTTTCTTGGAAGATTGCATCACCTGCCTGGTTGTTAGAGAATGACATTTTATAAGAGAACATATATTCCCTTTTTATAGTTCATAATAATGTCCTTTTTTACCTCTTTCCCTTGACTGAACTTCCAGAGCACTTAACAAAAATCTGCCAGAAAAGAGGTTCCACAGAGGGAGAGCAGCATTCCCTGTACTCTGACTTGCACAAAGGACAAAGCAGCTTTTCTGCGTGGCTGGTGTGTTGATAAAGATGGTGCTGGCCAAAGAATAATTTATATAAGTTACCTGCAAAGTATAACCATATGCAACTACAGTTTTTGCGATTGTGACCGTGACACGTAGAAAGCAATGCCATAAAATCAGGAATGCACATCAGTGTTCCATTAATAAGTAGAACCAATATTGTATTAAAATGGAAAACTCTCGCTGGAATTGTGCGGAGACCGCAGCACTCGGTGTGTAGGAGTGGATTCCAACCCCACCAACACACACGGCCTTTGTTCTGGGCGCAGCTCACCCTGCTGGGGTTGGGCTGGAGGCTGCTGCCCTCTGCAGCCTGCAGAGCTCCAGAGCTCCGGGATTCCGGCACTGACGGGACCGAGACGCCCCTGTCCGCTCTGCTTCTCGCTTTTAGAAGCCTCAGGTTGAAATGTATTAGATTTGATATCCCAAAATATCTGGTTCCAAGTAATTTTACAGAATAGTTAACAAAATTAGGGAATTACAAAACCAAACAGCAGTAATGAAAAACCCAGAGCCGTCTACTTAGATCTTTTAGCATCTATTCCATGAAAAATACAACAAAAAAGAGTATTGCCTATTAATGGTCGCTCACGAGGTCTGTAATCCAGTATCTCATCTCTCACATGAAGATTACAGCTTACAAGCAATGAATCCTTTCCATCACTGAGTTCAAAGTAGGCCGTTCAAAGATCTGTGTGGGGACAGGATAATGGGATTTTCTTCTGTAGCTGAAGTTGGGGCCAGAACCTGCCAGGAACTGCAGTCCTCCATAATCCTGTTCTTTACAATTTAGGTGCCTTTAAAGTTATTTTTAGACTTGCTCCTGGAGCCCTCTCATACTTGAGTGACCCTGTTGTTGAGCCTTGAGCAGCAGCTGAGGTATCAAGCACTTACTAATTAAAACGATCCTTTCTACTTTATATGCAGTGCTTTTCTTGGTGGAAACAAAAGACACGACAGGAAGTTAGCCTTGTGCCTGGAACTATTCTCCGAAACTTGTCCAGCAGTGTCCAAATGTTTATCAGCCTGTGTCTGAAACTATGTCAAGAGGGACTTGCAGAGAGTTAAAGGTGTGCAAAAGTAGTGCAGGAGATCAGGGAGGGAATTATCCTGCAATCAGCTGTAAGTAGGATGGTTGTTAAGGTACTTACTGCACCGTAGAACTTGCTTAATGCTCTCGTGTCAGGCTGTGAAACCACATCTTTATGCTGGGGTATGTCCCTTCTAATTTACAAGTCACTTTCGCTCAGTTTGAAGTAATTTTCTGCTATTTCAGGTTTCAGTCCCAAATAACTGCTGAAATTCCACCCTTTTTAATGCAGTCCTTATTCTGTGGGCCCTGTGAAAAAGCAGCCATGTGCGCTGCAGAGGCTGGTAGTTGTGATCACCGTGGTCAAGTGAAAACCAGACTGATCCAGCTTTATTTTTTCAGGCACGAGGAGAGAAGTTCTCTGCCCCTGCACCGCGTACCCTTGTGGGCACCGGCTGGCTGGGCTGCTGTGCCCTTCACTTGCCTGGCGACTGTGCCAGCTTGCTGAGCGAGCCATGAAACATCTCTGCATTTGGTGAGAGTAAAATAATTGAAAAGCACCTCAAAGACCAGAAATTAGACACACTGGAGAACTGACCAGGCTGGTCAGTCCAACCAGCGCAGGAACTGGGAACTGTCCTGGCTGTCTGTGTGAGCCCCTACAGAAAGAAATAGATAAGACAAAAGGATATGCCAAAGAAATAGTTATTGTGCTCCAAACTCCTTGGGTTGTTTTTGTGGAAGGTCCTTAAAGTGTTGACCCGGGAAGATGAAGATAACATCAGCAGAGCACATCCAAAGCTGATTTGTGTGAGTGTGTGCCACAGGAGGTACTGTGGGAGAGCAGATGATGACTGTGTGCCAGCACAGGGTGTCTCGAGCACAAGCCCAGCGTGTCAGTTGAGTTTAGCTTTGTTTTGCAGTGTCTGAAGCTCTGTAACACCGTTTTAAATTTTTAAGTGGTTTTGAGTAGGTTAGCCTGAAAAAGAAGACACAGAGGACTCCTTCAGCACAAAACTCTGACATGAGTCAGCTGTGTTTTACTGGGCACTGTTTTTAGGAGGATTTCAGTGCTGTGCATGAGGTGCTCTATTTGCTTCTCAGATATTTTGACAGGCAAGATGCCCAGTGATTATGTACTGAAAGATCAAGAGACACACTGGTGCTCCTAACCAAATGATTTCACTTTCAGAGCACAAGGAACTCATGCAAGTGACAGGTCAGAGAGCAGATTAATTTGAACACAGCGTGCTTCTCTCGAGCAGCCCTGCTTGGAGGGGAAGTGTTTCTTCTCAAAAAATAATAATTAAACAAGAGTAAGTTAGATTATGTACCTCTGGATATGCTTTGCACTGCTCTGTCTCTCATTACCTCTTGCAAAATTACTGGTCAGAGAAATATATTGTAACTCATCTGTTTCTCGGTGCCTCTATCAATTAGGAACATAACGATGTTATGCGAGAAATTAAAAGATGATAAAACCTTTCATGGCTGAACTTAGTCTTTTTCCTTGACCCCCTTGCTCCTGGCATCCACCTAATTTTATTCCTCAGAAAATGGTCAAATCAGTGATTAATAGATCAGCCAGTGGCATTGCTGTGAGATACAGAGGTTTTTCTGCAGAGCAAATGAACGTATTTCTCTTGCTGTGCTGCTGGTTGAGTGCTGCTCTCGGTGGCCCATGGTGAGAGGGCTCAGCGTTTCCTGGAGCAGTCAGACACACCAGTGCATTAAGAAGCTCAGAAATACTGTTTTTTCCCCTTTTTTGTCTGTCATCTGCAGCACTTTCCCATCTGCCTTTGCAGCCTGTCTCTGGATTGTTGTAACAGCACTAATCAGCAGAGTTGACAAAACCCAAATGACATGAGTGACAGCAGAGAAAGACCCAGAGCTGCCTCATCAGTGCTTTTGCAGGGGCTGATCAGTCCCATTCTGCCCGAGCCCGTCAGCTCCTGCTGTGCTCTGAAACACTTCTGGGTGTCCCACGGGCTCCGTGGGGGCCGAGCCCCCCGAGCAGAACAGGGTGGGAGAGCTCAGGTTCGGGCTCTCGCTCTGTCGTGGGGAGGGACTGTGGCAGGGTCTGCTGGCAGGAAGTGTGTCTGTGGCCTGTGCCCGTCTGAGACGTGCTTTTTGCACAGGAATTTCTGAAACTAAAGCAGCTCGCGCTCACACACGCAGAAAGTGTGAAAAATCCCATCCTTCCCAGGACAGACAGGTTATCAGTACCCTGCCCAGCTGGCATCCGCTGGGAATAAAGTCACTTTCAGGACAAAGCCAGGAAATGTTGATTTAAGCCTCTTACATTCACTCCTGACAAAGTCACTCACCAGTCACTCACCATAAAATGAAAGCTGATGCAGAAGGAGAATGCAAAGATGGGTTTCCACATTCCTGGGACGCACGTACCACCATCCTGTTCCACTTCTTAGCCAGCCTGGTGTTCCAGCCAGCAGCAGTACAGCCTCTCCAGCTTAAATTTGGAACCAGATTTAAAATCTTTTGCAGCATTTTTTGAGTAAAATCGTTGTACTGTGATTTAGAGCCTGCAGCACCTAATGCTGCCCACCCCTGAAAGTTAAGAAGGGTTTTAAGACATGGAGCTGCAGCACCCTAATCCCTGAGGGATGGCTTGTGTCTAGAGCAGACTACACCCAAAAGCAACAGGCAGTTTCTAATGATGATATATGGTAGATAATGTCTTTAGCTCTAATTGTGTTTACTGTAAGTGAGGCCCTTGAGGGAAAACCAATATAAGCAGTTTCTCAGTCAGGAATGGAGCCACAAGGCAGGCACATTGTCTAAAATAAAATCCACCATCTGCTTGTGAGTTTTAAATCTTTTGGAAGGTGGGACAATGGTTGAAGAGTAAATATTTGGCTGTTGAGGTGATGCTGTCTACAAAAGACCTGACAGTTGTGTCAGCATCGGCAGAAATGGAGACATCCTGGCCTGGCAGCTTCCTGGTTCTCGTGACTGGGAAACAGCTGAGGTTTTGGCCCTTTGGTGGATTTGGACTAACTGACAATATTGCAATTTTTTGTGTTACCTTAAGAAATAGTCCATAGTGTCTCAAGTAGTCCATACTCCAACACCCCAAATTAAGACATAGTCCACATTATCTGTGCAGACCACAGGCTGAAGAACACTGGTGTAGACTAGACATGCATGGCAAGATGAGAAGCCCAAGAAATAATACCAAGATTGCTCCAGTGCAAGAGCACTTTTTGGGTTCTGTGCAGAGAGTAACCATGGAGTTAATTAGGGAAAAGGAGAGAGAGGAAACATCAAAGCTGTGAGGCTGCCTTGTCAGAGGGCAAAGCTTCTGTGCTTTTTCCTCTGACACTTTTAATCTCTGTGCCAAACAACTGGCTGCCCCCAGATTTCATGCTTGAGCGACAGCACGGTGTTTAAAGAGCTGAGAAATGTGTGTAGCTCAAGAAGATGGAAAAACTGCACCAGGCTGTGGCCTGGGGTGGGAGGGGAGGGTGTCTTTGTGTTCAGCAGGCTCAGCTCAGATCTCCCGAGTTCTCCCCCTTGATGCTCTGAAAAGCTGGGATGCAGACTGCTCACCTCCACCAAATTAACAACAATTAGGAGAGCCAATATTGCAACCCATGAGCACAGAGTGCTGCTGCTGCTGATTCCCAGTCTGCTGCTTCCCAGACCAGGTATTGCTGGGGTATTCGAGCTTCAACAAGTTTAAATCTCTTTATTTGCAGTTCTGTTTTATCAGCACATTTTCCTTTGTTATGAAAGTACATCATCAGGAACTTGGAAAACATAATTAACATCTGGTTTGGGGTTTTTCTTTTTCACATGCATAGATTGTGAATGTCTTCAGACAAAAGGGAGATCTGAGACTGACCAATTTCTTTCAAAGAAAAGCTAGCCTGCGAGTCATCCCCGGACAATTCGGTACCTGGTGGCAGCACAGCGGTGAGGCTGCAGGGCTGCTGCTACAACTGCCTGGCCAAAGTGAAAAATTGAAAGCAATTTCACTCTGAATCAGCTCAAAACAAAACATGGACTGAATTGGAAAATACAGATTGCACTAAATGGAACATTGTATTTGGCATAAAGCATCTCTGCCATCATGCAGCATTTAAGACATTCACAAAATAATAATAATAATAAAAATAAATAATAACAAAAACTTATAAACCTATTACTGAGGTGGTATTGCCAGAGGCTGTGGAGTAATAGCATTGGTGGAGTTGCAGCAGATTGATCATCAGAGTGGGGAATCACCTCACTGCTCACAGAATTAATGCAGTGAGCACTTCTGTCTGAGTCAGCCCGGAGATTTTATCCCTCTCTTGTCCACTGAAACATTTATGTGTCTAGGTTAAGTATTGCACCACGTACAAAAATTTATATGATTAATAAAATCATCCTTTATACAGCAAATTCTAGTCCATCTGTCTGGAATTTCAGACTGCAGGTGGAGGATAAATGGAAAAACACAAGGTTACAGGAGAAAATTTTAAAAAGAAACAAAGAGCAGTGGTGCATTATTGTTGTCACCTGAATACACCTTATACCTGGAGAAACCCTAAAGAACAGGAGCCCTCTTCTTTCTTTGGTGCTTATGTTGTAGAATGTTGATTTCTATTTATTCCTATTCACTCCCATTTACTTCAGCAGAAACTGGAGTTAGTCGTGGGATCATCTTAATGTTTAATGAACCAAACACTGAATTCAGTGTCATCCTGAAAAAATCAGAGCTGGTAAGTGCTTCTGCCTCATGTGTACTCTGTCTGTTTTCCCCAGGCTGAAGGATGTGAGGCACAGCCCAAAGCTGTCACTAACACAAATAAAACCGAGAAAGGATTGGGGTTATCGTTCTTGAACATCATTGTACAGAAATGGCTTTCTACAGACTGACTGTGAAATCTCACCCAGAGTCAAAAGATAATTAGAGATCAGCAGAAAGGGATTGAACACACACACACAGCTGTGTGGCTGCGAATCTGAGAGAAGGATGAGGTGCAAACTGACCTGATGAACTAGTAGGAAGTGTTCAATTAATTTCCTTTTACAAATACAATTTTTATATTTTCCAATGACTTGTTTCATCTTGAGGAAATATGGCTGCTGCAAGGATAGTAGGTGTTAAAAATTCCCTGATCAGAGCACCCTGATCTTGGCCTTTTCCTTATCAGCTGCCATGGTGTTGGCATAAAACAATTTTCAATATTCCCTAAAAAAACAACAAAGATGTGACATTTCTGCACCACTGAAGCTCATCATGAGCAGGAAGGACAATCTCTTTAAGCTGCCATCTTTGTGCAAACACCTCTCTTTCGTCTCCAGTCTTTCCCAGTTTCATACACAAACACAAAATCCTTCTGTCCTTTCATTTATCATACAAAGAGGAATTCATTTTTTTAGTGTTGCATTAATGCCTCAAAATTTTCTGAAAACAACAAGGAATTGTTGGACTGCATTAAATTATTTGGGTGTTTGTTTTTGTTTGTTTTTATTTTTTTAAACATAGAGCCAGCGGCTGACTCTGCTCAAATAACTAATGAAGTCCAACACCTGGAACTGTCAGTTTAAAGAGTTAAACAAAAAATACTGTGATGCCTGCTCCTGCAGGACCTGTTCCCACTGCCACATTATTGTACAGCCCTACTACAGAGAGAATATTCATGAATAATTTCTCCATGCAATGAGAAACAGCCCCCAGTTAAAAGGAAGGAAAGGCTAAAAGTAAAAGAGGCAGATGTGGTGAGCACTTCTGGTTTCATCCTCCTTTTGCTCCTGCCCTTTCCCCACCCTGAGGGCAGGAGGAGGGAGAACCCAGCGAGACACTGAAGGCTCAGTCTGCCTCCGTAAGCGAAACCTGAACTGTGGGAGAAGCTATTTTCTTAAACACTTCTCTCCCAAAATAGACAGAGGCAGGAAGCAGTGAAATGGATGGCGAAAGGCTGGGAGCAAGGTAGCTGAGTATTTCCTGTTTGCTTTACTGGAAACAAAAGGGCTGGGAAGCATTTCCTCCTGGCGATGGGAGCAGGGTCACTGCTGGGAAAGGCGGTGTGTGTAACATCCCCACAGCCGTGGCTGACCGGAGCTGAGGATAGCTGCAACCAGCCCTCTCTGCTGCAGAACGTTCTGGAAGCTCATTGCTGCTGCCACAGCTCCTGCACAAACAAGGTCACAGTGACACCGTGCAATTTAGTGAGCACCAGCCCCTGCAGGCACCAGTGCAAGGGACTCGGCGGTTTCCTGCAGGAGCCACAGCACCCTCACCCTTGTCCTAGATCCTTCCCCCAGGATGACTCAGGGAGCCTCAATACACATCCATCTCATGGACATGGCACTGCCTGGAGATTTTAAATCTTATTTACTTGTTGACTTAATGCACTTACTCCCTTACTCCTTCAAATTTGTGCAGCGGATTTGACCTGTCCTTGACTCCCTCCACACGCACACATTTTTGAGCAGTTTTTCTGATATTTGAGCGCCTGATGAAGATTCAAAATTAGATGCACAATTTTTATTCAGTTTTATAGTTGTCAAGTTCTTTGTCAGTGTTTGGTCTTATCTTGCACATGGAGTTGCAGAATGTACATTGAATTCCCTGCATCAGGGATTGTTTATGTTTGCCTGTACCTTATGTGAATGTTTCTGTCAGTATAAAATACAGAGTGAGCACATCTTTATCCACTCAGTGCAGTTCCTGCGTATTCAACCAAATATTGACTTACAGGATTAAATAGTTTGTTGTATTGGGACCCCCTTTATAGGTTTGGAGGGATTTCCTCCTAGCTGGAATGCAGCAGCAGTTTAAATGGAGATGTGTGCAGTTCTGCAAGAGAACTAGTGAAATATTCCCATTCATTTTTCATCCCAATGCAGTAATGACTGTTTTCTTGCCAGGGATTTGATCTATAAAAGTACTCTCTGAGAACTGTGCAGTCATATCTAAGCATGTTTACCTTTATCAGCTCATCCTATTGATCTCTTTGCAAGATGCCATCAGTTGTGGCTGTCCTGGACTTAACCCAAAGGATTGTGCAATTATCATTATTGTACAGCCCTTTGGAATAAAGCACAGCGACATGTTTTCCTGATCTCTATTCAGTTGTGCAGTAGAGAAATATGAAGTTCCATAAAAAGAACCTGTGAACGTTGTGGAAAGCATAAACAAGCTTCTTTCATAAGGACAAGCTGCAGTTAAAAAAACAACAGCACCACTGTTCATTGGGTGGGTTTAACAAGCCAGATCAATCCTGTTGCTCTGTAAGGAGAGATTTTTATCCTTGCATACATCATTCCCCTCTCCCTGCAAACCAGAATTTTCACTACATCTCTTTCAAACTGGTTTTGGTTTCTGTTGTTTAGACATGAGTTTTCATGGTGCATCCTCATCTAAGCATCAAATGCAGGGTATAAAAGGAAGGGTGCTAGTGAACTCTCACAGTTCAACTTCTGTCCATGGGGCTGGAAGAGAAACGCCAGGGTAGGGAGCACTATTATCTGTTCATGTGTCCATCTTCACACACTTCTTTCTCTAGGTGCTGAATGCACTATGTGCCTTGCTTGGATCTCATTGGGAAACAATAGATATTTTATAACTGGCTTCAGTTAGAGGAAAGTAATTTCCTAAGAACTATTCTCTGCAATGCAAGAGGTCATAAAACTCAGCACTTTACCAAAGATATGGAGGGAGTGGGGTTTAGTCTGTTCTGTCTGAATTGGTCTGAGTCTACATCTGGATTGTGTATCTCCTGTGGATCTGTGTGGTCTCCAGTCCTGAAGTTCTCAGTCAATGCAATTCTTTTTGCTAAGAACAGTCCAAAGTTTATTAACCCAGTTGTGAAGGAATTACAGGATCATCTACTGAGAGGAATCTTCTGAATGAGGAGATTCCAGTACTCAAGCTGCTCCTCAGATGATTTGTCCATTTGAGCCAAGAGGCAATTCATCCAGTTGAGAGACCCTGGAGAAATCTCTTCTTCCCTAAGAACTGCCTTTGCTGGAGGTTCCCACGTTCACTGGGATGGGTCAGGACATCAAGTGTCCTGACCCTTCAGCTACTGAAAAGGAGGGAAAGCACCAATCCTGCTCTGGCTAATGTTTTGCAGAAAGGAATGGGGTAAATATTTGGCTCCTGAAGGGAGGGAGGGTTAGGAACTTCAGTCAGAGAAGGAGGAGCATTTGGCTGAAAGTACCTCAGTTCTTTTCAAAAGGTGACTTCAGACACTCTTGTCTAACTATCTGTCAGTTTTATTTCTTATATTCCATCAGCCCCACAAGTGCCCCATGGGGCTCTAAACCAAAAGGTGTGCCCCACTGCCTGGCTGGCCCCACCCCCTGTCTGTGTTCACGTGCACCCAGCACACAGTTCTGCATGTGAGGAGCTTACATCTGTCCATCGCCTTCCAAGAAAGAATTTTCCTTATTTCAACATTGTAAAAGTTTCCATTTCATTTAATTTTAAGTAAAAAAATGCCACCAACATGAAGGCTATAAAGAAAAGACTTTGTAAAAGCCAATTTATCTCAAGGCAATCTGCCCCTTGTATGGCATCAATGTGCCTCTAATGGAACAGGGCAGAGAATTCTGCCTCCCCATCTCTTCTCCTAGCAAGAGTAGCTATTGACTGTTTGGTGTGAGAAGCCTCTACAGGTCTCCAGCCCAGCCTGATTGCACTTTCTGAGACTCTTCAGACTCCTATCTAAAAAAGGAATTGATGAGGACAATGAATGCCACGACTGATCATTAAATATTTAAACCTGGTAGGCTTTCAAGAGTGGCAGGCTTGCCAGCCTGTGAAAACACCCTTGTTTTGCCAGATCTAACTTGTTGTCAATTTTCAGAAGACCTGAAGTAATGTGCACATGATATTTAATATCCAGCGTTTAAGAGAAAAAAAGGACAGAGGCTGTGCCTTTAATAGTGTCTTGTAGATTGAAACAAGCAACCATACGTTAAGAAATGCAGCTGAGAGAATGCATCTCTCCCTCCCTGGTGTGGGAGTGAAAATGCTGATGGGATCGTTGCCCAAAATTAAACAAACACAAATATTCTAACCCGTGTATCACACTGATCACTAGCACAGGAAATAGCATCTTGTTACATGGACTGTGACTGCGATTTCTGCTCCAAACTTCTGGAAACAAAGAGTGCACAGAATTTTCTGGATGCTGGGACATGGGAGCCTTGTGCTGATCTCTCTCCATCATATTATTTTCCATCTCTGTTTTCATTCACTTAATAGTTCTAACACCATGGGGAGTTGTATCTAATCCTTTTTTCAAGAAAAAAAATTCCAGTTGTTGATAATTTTTTCTTGCTGTGCGTGGTGTTGCATTTACAAGTGTTTTGGAAGAATCTATTTGTCCAGTCAATTCCTATTGCTAATAAGAGCCAGTCTTTTACCAAAAGATATTTGCATCATTTAAATCACAGCTACGACAGGGTATCAACTGATAATGAACAGAGCTCCTTGCAGCACGTAGAGTTTAAGCACAGACGTGACCTCTGTGTGCAGTTTGGGATCTAAACGGAATAGACAGACTGGGAAAAGAAGAGAATGGTGCATAATCTGAAGATGGACAGGTAGTGAGGGAAGAAGAAACATGGAAGTGTCCAGCCCTTGCACTGAGCTGCAGGCAGCTGCAGCTGGCACAGGTTCAAGGGATGCCACTGGTTACATGCTCAGTGCTGGTGCTTTCTCTCCAGGCAGCTGCCATCTCTCAGGGCAGGTCACAACAACCCAAGCCACGTGTGGGAGAGGATTGTTTTGTAGGCTCCTTTTCACTATAAAGATTTTGCTGTGTGTTCATTTGGACAGAGCATAGCTGCCATTTTTTTCTTTTTTTTTTTTTTTTTTTTTTTGCTATGATTAGCTATCAGCATGTCATCATTACAAATTATGTGATCATTATCATCATCATTCTTCATCATTGTGAATTATTAATATTATCATCCAGTAGTAAAACAAACTTATTTAAATGACTGCAGATAACCCAGCATTATATATATGCACTTCTGTCAAAGAGTGGGTCAGCAGTCTGGCTGGTTAGCTAGCTGCCATCTTCGGATCATGGAATCTGTCAGAACTAGTAAAATATGAGTCAGTTTGATCTTTGCTCCAGTTCACAGTTGGAAACTTGTACGAAGGCCATAGCAATGCATTTGTTGAGCAGATGCTTTTATATTTTGTATTCCAAAAAGAGGTGCCTGATGCAGTGCAGTGCACAGCGTGTGTACTCAGGAGGTTCCCCACTCCTCAGTGCTTGTGGTTGCTCTGTGCCTCGAACTGCACTGGCAGATTAACCCCGTGGTAACACTTTGTGCCTGGAAAGGAAACTTCAGCTGTGATGCTGCATCTCCTCTTCAAATGTTAATGCCCTTTGCCTATCAGCTCCTGGCCTGACCCTCCAGCATGCATAATGCAAACCCTGTGGGTGCCAGTAAAGGATGGAAAGGAAGCTGCTTGGCATCTGATGGCCAGTTCATAGCAAACATTGATTGTGGATGCAATGCTGAGCTTGCCAGGGATGGGTGGAAGCACAGCGAGGACAGAGGCTGAGGGATGTGAGTCTCCACAGGGCAAGCAGAGCAGCCACTGAGGCAGCTGGTGATAATGGCTGAGAGTAAATGCAAAAAACAGGAGGAAGGGGTAGAACACGGCAGCTGAAGGACAGGGAGCAGGGGACAGTATTTTATTTCTGACAGGCAGTCAATATTAACAAAATAAAAAGCAAATGACAGAGAAACTGTTCCTCTTTAAAGCTATGTTTTTCTAATAGGATGGGTTTGGGTTATTTTAAGGAAGCCTGTTGCATGTGAAGTAAAAGCACCAAAAAGACAAAACATATGGTCTTAAAACACCCCAGTTTCCCTGGAGCTTACCTTGCTGAAAAGCTCAGCTTTTCTGTGTTTCTACTTCAGCACAATAGATGTTATTTTTCCTGAAGTAAAAAACTTGTCCTTTTGACTGTGAAGACAAACTATCTGAAAAATCAGGTTTGAGAGCTGAATATTAGGTGACTGTATCAGGACCAACAGAGAGACAGCCTGACTGACTTCAAAATCTTTGGTAGCTGTGTAGCTTCTGACTGATTTCATGCATCAAAAGATTCCTCTGCTCACGATAAACATAATCTTTCTTTAGAAGGAGTGGAACCTGGAAAAAAGCTAGCAAAGAAAAGAAATAATCTGCAGCAACTGGATGGATTGTGCCTCCTGCCAAGCTGCTCCCTGATGACTTCTGCACTGGTATGGAGTCACTGTTTCACTAGCCAAATGAAATAGCCAGCTGGCCAGATTAGGAGTTAAGCAATACCTGTTTGGTAGGGTTTTGCTACACCTTCCAGGGTAACAAAATGGGAAGTGATTACAACCTGGAGCTGACCTACTTCTCGTCCATGACACAGTGTCCCAAGCTTGGCTGTGAGGCTCAGGAACTAATTTCTCACCCTGCTATTAAGAGTGCTCTGGATTTGATAACTAAATTTGGGGGCTAAATCCTCCCCTGAGGGAAAGGTGGAAAGATGTTTGTTAAATTCTTGTTGAGAAGGTTGTGTTAGTGCTACCTTTAGTACACTGTGTTATTGATGACTGTGTGGCAATCTGGGGCTTTGTTTTCATTATTTCAAATCTCTGTAAAGTATTTGCGAGGTTATTTGTACCTTTAGCTAACATGAATTGAATTTTAACCCCAACCACAGAGGGAGATTGTTTTCTTTATGAGCATTTTTTCCCTGGATCTTGCTGCTATGATTTTTTCTGAGAACAGCAAAGACGTCCCCAGTTCCTACACTTTGCAAACTGAACAGAGCTCATCTGAAGCATGATTCAAAATTACAGATGATTAAGATAGTGAGAGCACACAATAACTTGTCAGATGCCTGGTAGGAAAAAAATTGATCTGGTAAAATAGAATGAGTGTATCCCATTATATAGTAAACAGCCTTAAGTGAAAGGCAGATCCCACTCTTTGGGGCTGGCACACTGATGGGTTTCCAGCCAGCACTGGGACTGGACATGAGAACATGAAGTGCAATAGAGCACTCTGGACTGAAGCATACTTAATATGCCACATATTCAAGGAGTTAAGGGTATTTTTCCTCCTATTATTCTCTGTTACAATCTTATTGCTCTGATCTTTAAGAGCCTGTTTCTAATTTCCAGGCACCGTTCATTCATGTCCAGCCTACACTCTCTGTGCTTGTGCCAACAATATCTTTTAGATTAAATAGCTCTGAAAACCAGTCCAGAACTGGAAATCAGGATCACCTTTGTAATGTGTGGAGCAATCCTAGGTTCATGCCTTTCTAACAGAGGTGGGCAGTATTTGCCCTATGCTGACAAGCAGCACCCATCTAATTATTTAAGAGCTGTTCAAGCCACCTCATCCTTGCTGCTGCACAGGGACTTGTATCACCCACCACTACTAATGAATCACATTACCTGATACATTTTCCCCCCACACACTCATTTCCTTGACTCAAATTGTGTAAGTAATTGCACTTTGAATACTTTAAATGAATGAAAAGGGGTATAATGATGCTATGCTATCAAGAAATCCTTCTGGTTTTTTTTCCGCTGTCAGGACTGCTGAGGGGAGTGCTCAGTCCCTGCAACAGCCCAGAGCTGTGTCTGGGTAAGCAGGGGATCATCCAGCAGGAAAGCAGAGAGGCAGGCGAGTCCTGCAGCTCTGGGCCTCCTCCTGCCCTCCTCCCAGCTGTGAGAGGCCCCTTGCTGGCCCAAACCGAGAAGCATCGGCCTTAGGGAGGATTCCCAGCCCTGCCTGCATCCTGGGAAGGAGCCGCCCTGCTGCCGGCCACCCCACACCAGGGACAGAAGGAGCAAGGTAGGCACGTGGGCTGGAAATGATTAACTGATCGCCAGTAATTGTACTGACAGAAAGGAGAAGGGGAGGGAGACAAGCTGGAGTTTGGGGGAGGCTGGAACCTCTCCTGTCTCCGGCAGCTGTTGAAAAAAGGAGGCAGGCAAAATCCTATTTCCTAACTGTGGCAGCTGGGGGTACACACACACTCACAGGGAGGGTCCCTCAAACCCCCCATTTAGGACTGAATACCAGCCAGAGGGCTGTGGGCACCCGCTGCCATGGATCTCCCATGGACCGTGCATTTCTGCTTGGGAAGCAGAGGGACAGAGGGAAGGAAGAGGAATGACTCAGGAGTGCTGAACCTTCGAGGAAATCTCAGCAATAATCCCAGACTGTGTGACTGGGGGGACTGCTATGAACAGTGCTTGCTCATGTAGTGCGTTCATCCTCCTCCACCTTGGAAAAACCAGTTTTGGCACACAAAACAAAGGAGAAAAGACTTCCAGGGATAAATATTTAATTGTAGCTTTAATTAATATTTTAAGCAAAAGAAGTTGTCAGTCCTGTAACTGTATCTTAGAAAGAGGTAAGATCTTGTGTGGAACAGAATGGGATGGAGGGGTAAAGTACTTTGGAAGACAACCATGTGGTTCACACAGGAAGCTGGTTGCTGCACATTGTTAGACCTTTTCTAGATGCCCTGTCTCAGATCAAACACACTCTGTTATGGGTCTTCTGTTTGCTTTCCCTCAAGGAACAAAAATAAAATGCCCTGCTGAGATCTGTGTGTGGCAGTTCTATCACAAATTGTTCAGTGCTGTTTCTCGTGTGATTATGGCTGGCTAAAAGAGTGTGTACTTCTGTCTCCTGAGTCTTACCCTCGTAATGACATGAGGACATGCTTTGTCTGGTATCTACAAGTGGAAAAGAACTAGAACGGATTCAGTTTCTAAGCTCCCTTTGTAAAAACACCTTTTAAAATAGTGTGTGTTATTATCATCTGGGAAATTATGCACAAATGAAAGCATTGCTAAAACTGGATGCTGGATGCAGACAGCACACTTTGTCCCAAGATCTCTCAGTGATTTTTGTAAAAAATCCCGGTAAAGTCCGTGACCATTAGCTGGGAGCCTGTTGTCACTGCTGCCCCTGACTGCCATCAGCTGTCCTGCTGCAGCTGCCGCCCCAGGCCCTGTGCGACAGCTCTGGCTCATGCAGGAGGTGCCGAACACATCCAAATGATGATAGCACAGAGCACATGCGTGTGCTCGCTCGGCAGCGCACAGCACAGCCGCGCTCCTCATCCTCACTGCAGCGCTACCAGGATTATTCATCCGTAACTTCGCCTGGTTCTACTGAGCTCTCCGGCCACGCCATCCTTTCCTTAACACCATTTCCACTCGGCTCTTGTAATTTTATTTCCGGGCAGGCGTTCTCGGAGCCGCAGCACCCCGGACAAGTCGGGGCGCTGTTGGCCGAGCCGGGTGTCCCCGGCAGCGCCCGGCGGGGCGGGGCGGGCGGAGCGGGGCGGCCCCGGCCCTCCCCCGGCACAGCGCGCCGGGACCAGCCCCACTCCAGCCGGGGAGCGGGGCCGCCGCCAGCCCGTCCTGCCCTGCCCAGGTGAGCGGGGTCCCTCCCGGGGGGGCCAGCAGGGAACATCCTTTGGGAGGTTGGGTGGCCGGGCGGGGGGGAGCGGGCTTGGAGAACCCCCGGGAGGTGTCCGGTGCCGCGCTCGCCTCCTCCGGGGCCGTGGGTTTATTTCTCTTCGGAGATAAGGGCCAGTTTCTTTTGTTTTGTTTTGCTTGTTTCTTTGTCTGGCTCTTTTTAAAACATTTTTTTCCTTTTTGTTGCGCTTTGGAACTGAGGATGTGACATTGTTACCCCGAGAATCGGTTGTTTTAGAAATGACGAGCGAGACAAAGAGTATTAAACAAGAGCTTTCAGCCCCTGGGAAGACAGGGGACTCACAGCACTGGTTGCTCAGAGGGGCACTGCAGAACTCGGAGACTTGCTAAAAACTCTGTTGCTGTAGCGTGGACTGCCCGTTCTTACAGTCAGCTCTTCTCTTCAGGAAAACGGGGAAAGCAGAAAAAATGGGGGAAGCAACCCTTATTTCGTGTTCCCTCGGCATGCTGGATGTGTATGCGTGTCACTTCTTGCTCTTGTGGAGAGGCCTCTGAGGATGATTTTTGGATCTGTGCCTCTGAATTTGGCTTTCAAGGAGGGGATTTGGAGCTCTTTTCTGATGCTGTTTTTACTGGAACTGTCGAGCTGCTTCCGAGAAAAGTTTGCAAAAGCTTTTGTGGTGCTAGACTTGATTTCTTAGAGAGTCTCAGAAAACTTTCAGGCTGCTTTGACGTGACCCTCCTAGTCATTCATTTTTGTGAGATTGAAAGGGAGTTTTTGACTGCTGTTAATCTTTACTTTCTGATAATTATCTTATCTTTAGCAAACATAATTTCTTTCCTTCTATTGATTATTAATAATGGAAGACAGCAAGGCCTGCGAATGTAGCTGCAGAGGGCTTGGGCTTTCACAAGCACGTCTTAGTATCTCATTAAATCTAAAGAGGCTTAACTGACATGTAGTAAAAACGTTGACAAAACCCCAACTTACACGAAGGTTTTGGGGTTTTTACAGGAAGAAAGTTGTGTGTGCCAGAGAAACCATAGGAAAGATGAGCCTGTTCTCTGACAGTGAGTTTATTTTCACATTCTTCGTGGGGGTGTAAAGGAGAGGAAACAAGTTTCTTCCAAGTGGCCCTTTGCAGGGGCAGAGCTGGGGCAGGAGCTCATCCCACGGCCCTGTGTGTGCCGTGACACCCACCCGTGATGTAACCGGGTGCGTGGTTGTGCTGCTGCTCTGTCCCCCAGTGTTCTGGGCACCTGCTGCTGCCTACAGCTACCCCTGCACTGCCCTGAGCTTCTGGCACTGTGCTTTGCCCAGGGTTGTAAGTATTTCGAGCAGCACCATCTCCTCCTTTACTTACACGCATGTAAACACAGAAATGTTTATCCGCAAGTAACTTGAAATTAGCCAGGTAAGGCCCGGTAATGCTGCCTTCTGTCTTCTCTTACGACTGTTGCTTTCTGGGTAGTGCTGTCCTTTGGGTGAATCCAGGTTTTATATTCAGTTAAAGGATGAAATCCACCATGAACGTGAGTGTATCTGCTGCCAGTAGCGCTCCCTTACAGCAAACTGCCAGACCCTGTTTGTGCACCACACCAAATGTGGTTCCTGGGAGGAAGTGTGGTCTCTGGGGTCCTTTCTAGGTGATAAGACCAGCAGGCTGTGCCAAGGTTGTTCTTGGTGTCAAGCCTGACAGTAACAGAAGTAAATAAATCCTTCCCCTGCTTCCATGGCTGTGGGGTGCAGAAGGGGTTGGGGACTCTTTTGTTGTGGCTGGGGTGTCTTCAGGGTGAAAGCTGTTACTTATTGCACCTTTCTGTCTATTTTTGTCTCAAGTTTCTATAAGGAACCATTTTTGAATCACTGAGCATGGAGTAGGCTTGGCAGGGATTGATAGT
Source organism: Oriolus oriolus (assembly GCA_013400235.1). Lineage (NCBI taxonomy): Eukaryota > Metazoa > Chordata > Aves > Passeriformes > Corvidae > Oriolus > Oriolus oriolus. Next base: position 2,218,493 of record VXBT01005579.1, read on the forward strand.
AACTGCTTGAAACTTGGGAAAAGACTGGTGGTGATCATCATTAGCAAAATTTATTGATGTTGTAACTGTTCAAGTGTAGGTTGATAAATATTCTGGATGTTGGTGGTGAGAGCTGTCGGTTAATCTGCCCCTCATCTGGAAGGTTTCTGGCAGAGACTAAGCAGAGGAATTGAGCTTGAAAAGTGTAAACCTCATCAACTCCTCGTCAAGGGGAAGGATGAGTGGGAATCACATCCCTTCCCTAGGGCTGGGAGCTGCCATCTCCTGGGGGCCAGTGGGCTGGGAACCGCACTCTGAACAGCAGAGGGGTGGCAGTCTTTACAGAGGAAAAAAAAAAAAAAAAAGGAATGAAGTGTTTGTTTTTCTTTCTGCACAACAGTTTTAAAAACTCAAATCCTGCTTTTTGCAACAGGTTGATGTGGAAAACCAGACAAAAAACCCCAGCTGAAACACTGTAAAGAAAGGAGAGATGCAGGGAGGTGATTTGGGTTTGCATGATGTGTCACCCCCAGCACAGTTCAGATAAAATGAAAAATAGAAAGTGTTCATCTGACCGACTGCTTTGCTTTTTCTCTCAGAGCAGGGCAGAGGCAATTGTTCTGCTTCCGTCTCCCGGTGTGTCTTTTCCTCGTTTTTGAGGCAACTCCCTGGACAGATCAGTAATCTTTATTTCCTCCCCTCCCGCGCTGATTGCAGCTCGTTTCCGCCGCCCGCGGCCGCTCCGGATGCTCCCGGGGGCTGCGGGGGTAACTCAGCCCGGCTCCCCGCTCTCAGGGCCGCGATTGTGCTCCTCCGAGCAAACCTCCGCCGGCGAGGCAGCGCTGTCAGGATTTCTCTTTGTGCTCGTTCTCCTCTCATGGCGTGTGCGGCTGTGGCTGCCGCGATGCGCCCCACGTTCGCAGCAAGAGCCCGACGGAGGCAGCGAGCGCGGGGTGCGCAGCCCGCCCTGGAGCTCGCCCTGCTCGCCATCGCTCCTCGCAGTCTCCCCGTCCGGAGAGTAAACAGATGCCTCTTGCGTTTTGTAGACAAGCAGAAGCGAGATAACTTTCTGCAGAGATTTTGCTTCCCCCCCGCCCCCTCAGCTAGTTGCTAAGAAAAAAAAAAAAAAGCCTGAGGTACAAAAGGTGCAGAGATGGGATCCCCTCTGACAGGAGGTGACACCTCGGAGCATCGTCCCCCCCTCGGCGGCAGCCGGGAGAGGAACCAAACTGACGCTTTGTTTCTGCGTTGTGCAGGAAGAGCTCACTTAGCTTTTGTTTCTGTCATTTTTGGGGCGTGTGGAGTACACTAAAGTGGTGTTTCTGTTGTTTGCCCCGCCCCCCCCTCCTCCCGAGGGAAGCTGTAAAATACCGTGTGAGTCAAATCGCATCTGCCCAGGCTTGGCTGTGCTGCCTCGGGGTAGATGGGGCGTGGGGCGCTGCCCGGGAGCCTGACCTGGCACTAATGGACAGGGCTTCAACAGCCTGGAAACCCCTCGTGCTTCACTCAAATCAGCTTCATCCGTGTGGTTCCTCCGGTGCTACAATCCTACTGATTGATTTCAGAGCTTTGCGGGTTCTTCATTTGCTGTTGGTTTGCACAGCAGCTTTTTTCATTGGGTCGATTTCAAATATATATATGTATATATAACAAAGTAATCTCTTTAAAATAATGATTATCTTGGGCATAATGACACTTGCATTGAGGTTCTTGCATTATTAATGCAATTTGGAAACTGAATAGTAGTCTAAAGAAAATGAACATTTAATTTTTGAGCCACGGTGGGAGTGTTAGGCTCTGCTTGCCTTGAATTGTGTATTTCTGCAGGGACGAGCTGATGATAAGGTCAAGGTCTCAACAGATGTTTAAATACTAGGGTGTTTCAAGGACAGCAATTATGAATTTGGCCTTTGGATGCTTGCCCAGCTGTTTGGGCAATAATTGGTGGCCTGTGACCACACTTCTTGCCCAGCAGTGGGGCCTGGGAAGGTGAACCTGGGCTTGAGCTGCAGCCTCCCTGTGATCAGATAGTGGAGGGGCGAAAGCACAGGGACAACAAAATAACCTGCAGTTAAATCCCTGGGGGGTTTTGAACTGCAAGGGGGGGCTCTATTACCTTTCTCTGGAAAAAGCAAGCAGGCCTGCGTGCACCACGTGTTCCTCACCCCGGTGGCTCCGTGCCTGATCTGATCACAGAGCGCTTTGTGTGGGACCAAGGAAAACGAGAACCTTGACCTGGTAGTTTGTCTGGAATATTAAACCATGCTGGTCCTTTGCCATGCCCCATGAGCAGCACATGACCGGGGAAGCGGCAGAGCATTAAGAGCTAAGGCTGATCCGAGGAGGGAAGCAAAGTGTGTGCTGGTGTTACTCCGGGTGGGAACTTGTGGGCCAAAGCCCTGGGGAGTGCCTGGGAGCTGGGGTGGGAAGCCAGGCTGGATGGGGCACTGATGGTGCTGCAGCCATGAGGCCCTGGTGGAGCGTGGCCAGCGTGGGGAGAGCTCCCACACTGCTGGCAGAGCCTCTAGCAAAGGGTGTCTGTCCTGCTCAGCCACTTGTCACATCAGCCATGCTGTCCTCTTGTCCCGTGGCGGAGGACAGGCTGCCGGTGGAGACACAGCTGCCTGCTGCAATTGCAGGTCTTGATGTCTAACAGCAAAACCAAAACATAGAACTGCTGAGAACTGGAGTGGGAACCTCTGCTCCCAAAAGACTGGTTATCCAGTTGATTGTTGGGATAAGGAGGTTTGCAGCCCGTTCAGCATCTGATGTTCATTCACCTTGTCTTCGCAGTGCTGGGCCGGGGCAGGGTGGGAGGGATTGTGAATTCTGTGCCATGGGGAGTCCCACCGAGTTCCTTCAGGCACAACTCTGCTTCTTAAAAGTTTTCCAGGAGCGCTGCTTTTCCCAAAGTTTCAAATTCTTTGCCACTTGCTGTTTAAGAGAATGCCCAGACAAAGAGTAGACTGTGTCCAGGAAATGAACATTTAATCTTGCCTGTCCAGTGGGGGAGGAATTTTCTTTTTATGTCAGTCCTGGTTTAATGTTTGGTTTGTTTACACTGCACAGCCAGTCACGCTGATGGAGGCCCTCTGGCAAAATGGACTATACTGTTTAATGAGCTCCTCCTTCTCAGTGCTTACTGTCTGCTGGCTTTCCCTCCATATGATTTCAGAAGGCTGGTCAAAGGCATTTGCTTGTTTTCAGTTACATCAGTTGCTTGATAAAATAAGTCATCGTCATGATTGCAACTTCTTGACAATTACTTAAAAGGGTAAATGAAACTGCCAGAAAGCAACGTCAAAGGATTTCCTGTTTACAGAATTGATACCTGTTACTGAAGTGTAAATCCATGATTAAATGCGTGATTTGGATCCTCTCACCCAGCTCATCAAGGCAGTGCCTGTCTGTGCAGTGGCAGGTCCAAAACAAGAGCTCTGCTGACCACAGCCAGGAAAGGCAAAATTTACTCAGCTGTGAAGACCGTGACTTTATTTTCTCCAATATTTGAAGAAAATCTAGCAATGGGCGTTATGAAATGTGGTGACAGCCTTTTCATGGAGCCTCTTTTTGATGGAGACTGGTAGGAGGAGTCCTAAAAGTTATTTCAAACTATTTCAAGTGGTGGGTTTTTCATTTTACTGCTAGGAGAGAGAGTAAATAGAGTGAATATCGATTTTCTGCTATATAGTATTACAGAAAGTGTTTAAATCTCACACAGGTCTCAGTTTCTGAATAAACATGTTCTTTTTATCTATGCTGAAGGGCGGTTTTTCCCTATCCTGGGAGCTGTGTCAACCCTAGAAATTATTCTCACTAATGTTTAGGACACCAGTCCTAGTGTAGAAAGAATATCTTAATATACTTAAATATTTGTGCACTTCCACTGTTTTCTGAGACGTTATTTTTCTAAAACTGATTTTTTCTTTTCTCCCTGTACCAAGCTTAGACAAAAAAGGTCTCTGTCCCTGGGGATGTGTGATACACTGCAGTGTCTTTTATACACAGTAGTGGGGACTTCAGGACAGAAACTCACTGCTGGAAGCCAGTCTGGGCTGATTTGGCAGAGCTGCTGCCCAGGCACTGCCAGCAGCGTCCCAGTATCGTGATGTCACCGTGCTGCTGTCTGCACTATCAGTTTCTCACATGCTCACCTTTCCCACCCTGCCATCCCTCAGGCTTTTCAGGTAGACAAACCTCACCTGAAAGCTTAGACAAAAAAGGTCTCTGTCCCTGGGGATGTGTGATACACTGCAGTGTCTTTTATACACAGTAGTGGGGACTTCAGGACAGAAACTCACTGCTGGAAGCCAGTCTGGGCTCATTTGGCAGAGCTGCTGCCCAGGCACTGCCAGCAGCGTCCCAGTATCGTGATGTCACCGTGCTGCTGTCTGCACTATCAGTTTCTCACATGCTCACCTTTCCCACCCTGCCATCCCTCAGGCTTTTCAGGTAGACAAACCTCACCTGAAAAACATCCCAGAGGAATAAAATAAGAAACAAAGGCAGTGCAGAGCTGTCTCAGCATTTCTCAGAGCCCCGTGGGGACAAAGTGGTTTTGCTGGACACTCACCAGACCGGTACAGTTGGGATCTGGGGCTCTAATCAAATTTGTTCTTAAACATTTTAGTGTGGCTGCATTGCCTCTTCCCTGACACAGATCCTGAGGAGGAACTCTTTCTCTGGTACCCCATGATGTGGAGCTGTGCAGTCTGGGATCTCCTGGCTGCCAGGACCAGGGTGAATCCACAAGATGTGCATGCACCAGTACCACGTCATGACTTGTTCTGGACTTGGGGCTTGTTCCTGAGGCAGGCAGGCCCTGAGGATTCTCAGCTGTGTAACACCAGGTTTCACACAAAATATTGCTCTAGATAAAAAATAACAAAGGCACTGTTAAACATATCCTTGTCTTTATTTTTTACTGATCTCACATGTCTCTTGGTATTGGGTCTGGCCCAGCTTCATAAGGTCATGTAACTATAAGCATGTGGCTAAACAGGTAAAGTGAATCAAAACAATCTTTCATAAAGGCATTCACTGCTGTTCTTGTGTGCAGGGATTGCTCTGCTTGTGTGCCCCGTTCCCTCTGTGACTGCAGTTGAAGTAGATGCAGTTTTTTGGGGTAGTGATTGCTCTAACACAACACTTTGTACAATTTTCTATTAAACATGTGCTTCTATATGGAGGTTTAATTTTATACCTGAAGAACATACCTGCCTCAAGATTTGCCTGGTTTTTTCAAATCTAGTGCCTGATTTTTACCTTGCTTGAAGAGCTTGAGTTGCCTGTTCCCTTGCTCTGGTCTGTGCTGGCTTTTGAGCACTACCACAGAGCAATAAATAACAGCAGCAGCGTCTGTGGTTCTGGACAGCTCTGTCCTGTTCACGCACTCCCAGCACAGCACTGGGGCCGTGGCTCTGGAAATCACAGCGCAGTAAACAGCTTTGTTGATGTGTAAGTAGGCACATGAATGGGGAATGGAGCCCCCACACGTGCCTGTGCTGGCGCTGCGGTTTCGCAGGCGCTACAGCACAGTATGCCTGCCTCCTCTCGCCGTTTGACTGGCTGTGAGCGCACGGGGGATGTGCTGAGCGAGAAAGGCTGATTTGTGCGCACAGGATAATCAGGGAGGGCACTCACACTCCCCACAGGTCCATTCTCCCATCAGTCGGCCGGGAACGATGTGCTGCCTGCAGTCGGCTTGCTGGGCTAGGGGTGCTGGAAGCATTTTAGAGACCGAACAGAGTTGGTTTCCTACAAGTCCAAAGTGCACCATCGGTGGTGTTTTCCAAGCTGCCATATGAGAGGATGTGATGGAGGGTTTGTACAGCCTGTAGCTGCCAGATTTGGGGTGTTTATCGGGGTTGCTGCTGTCCCTGGAGCAGCTCAGGGGGCCGTGAGCTGTGGGGTGTGCCCTGGCTGCATCACAGGTCTGATTGCACGTGTAGGGACTGCCTGTCGGTGCAGTAGGTCACACAGAGCCCTAAAGCAGCAGCTGGCGGCGGGGGTAGTTGTGCTGCCAGGACTGAGCAGGTCTGTGAGGTGAAATGCAACATTTTCTCTTTGGCCAAGGAGTTTGGTTATGCATGCTTGCTTGCGTATTCTCTGTTCCACAAGTAGTTTGGTTATGTAAGAAAAACCAGATCTGTGCAACGTGTATATTCATGTAGTTCTTATCCTATAGACTGCAGTTAAACAAATTTAAGGCAACTTCAGCTTGAGAGTTAAGAAGTAACCATTAATTTTACAGTGTTGATGGAGCACTTGCCTCCTGCTGGAGCATGAGGACACTGGGGGGGTCTTGGGGTCACAAGCACAAACTTGTGTACAGCATGGTGAGATATACTGGAAACTGTGTTGAAGGATATAGTGGAGGGAAGAAAAAACAGAAATGCAATTGTTAAGTGGGACAGTGATCTTTAAATATATATATATTTAACTTTCTCCATTAGAATTTAGGTCTATCATCCCATCAGATTTCAGAGCATTTTCTGTTTCTTATATTATTTCAGTAAATTGTATATCTTTTGGTCCTCAATTGATATTGATGTAGGTTCATAATTCTGTCTCAATCACAAACCTTTTGTTTAATTGATTTCTGAGTGATCTATTTGAAACAGACTCAAGTTATTAGCTTGGGATGCTTAAAATATGCATAGCAAGTGTCAGGCAGTGAGACTGGGACGTGGCCTGTGCACTGGGATAACCAGAAAGTAGAGCCTGGCCTGCCAAAAAGGGCATCTGGGGTCTCTGGGTGCCTCACAGAACTGGTGTGAGGATCAAGTTATTTTTGAGTGGTTTCTGACTCTGTACCCTGCCAACTGCATCTTGCTGGAATGCTGGCGGATGAAATACCCTCAGAGGATTTGTTTTTTTCTTTGCCAATGCACGTATGCCTCATAGATTTCCATGGTTATAGATCTCTGTAATGTGAACTGTTTTCCCCTATTGAAGATGTTGATTAGGGAGGAAACACAGGGAACTAATTGTTCTGAGCAGCACTTGAGCCACATAAATATTTCAGGGGATTTCAGTAGCCTTAAAAGGCTCAAAGTTGCACATGAAGAAACTTAACCATAATTGTGCCTGAAGTTTTGTGATGTGAGAGGAGGCTGAAAAGGGGGGAACTTTTCAAAAGTGCCTAGGGATTTACATATGTATAACTTCTTTATAATAGTATGACACTGTATAAGCCCATTTGCCTTGTAGATGAGCCGTAAGATGCTTAGACACAAGACACATGAGAGATTTCTCATGTTTTGGTATAAGTATTTTCTGCCAATATGAAATAAATCCTGGAATAAATTCACAGGGGGTGCTCCAGCACAGAAGCCTTGTCAGAGGGAAAGCTTCAGACTCGCAAAAGCACTGAAGGAGGAGCTGGGTTCCAAAGCTCGGGAGCCAAAAGGTTCCAAAGCTCTGGAAGGGACAGAAAGTTCCCTTTTCAGCCATATATTGTATTTCATCTTGGAAATACATCAGCTCACTGTGACTGAGCATGTTAACGAGGATAGGATGAGATATATGAAGTGTTGCCTCTGCTGTCCCAGAACAGAGTTCCCAGCCCTGGCTAACGGAGGAGGGATGAAGGCAGCAGGAACTCGGAGTGACCAGCACAATGGTTCTGTGCTGGGGACCATAAAACATCGAATAGATAACATCTGCTTTCCGGCCCAAACCAGCTAGCTTGTTGACAAAGCTAAATCTTTAGGAGTATTTGATACTAGGGTTTATTGTCTAAGAAAGAGTAATGGCAGCCATTCAAATGACAAACTGGGGAGCACTTTGTTTTAAAAAGGCATAAGGTTTTTCGTTTGTACTTGGAAATTTAAAGTAGGGGAGGGGGGAAAGAATACCAGAATCAGCTTGTAACTCCTCTTGCTCTCTACCCCATTAATGTCACTCCCGTTAGAAAATTTAAGGTTTGATTTTTGAGTAAGTCTGTACATCCTTTCTTGTGTGCTCCTCTGAGCTAATGTTTTTTTCCCATTTGTTTCTTGGCATATTCCTTTGCCATTCCCTCTCCTTTTCTAATTTGCTGTTGCCTTTTGGTCTCGCTGTCCTTTCTTAATTTCCCTGTAGAAAGGGCCTCTCCTCACTGTCCCCAAAAATGAGTGGAGGCTCTTTTCACAGACAGTTAAGCTGTGGGACTCCTTGCCACAGGATACTGCAGAGGTTAAAAGATTATAGGAGCTCAGGAAGGGCCTGAAAAGTCTCATAGGAGATTATTAAATATCACTATGCAGCCTTTAGTCTGCCATTTATTCATAGGAGGATGCTGAAAAGGTGTCGAGAGTGAACACCACGGAGCACTCACCTTATATTTAACTCTGACCTAGGCAGCCACACCTGGCTGCCATCGGTGGGCTGAGTAAAGTCATCCTGGTGTTCCCCAATTTTACTGCAAGGGTCCTTTGTGATCTCCATTCACACTTCCCTGTCCCCTTATCAGAGCTGTGTGAAGACTGACATATCTGGGGACACCAGTGCTTGCTCCTGGGAGTGACCTGTTGTGTCCTCGGCTCCAGAGAAGGAGCACTTACATTGAGGCAGGGTTTTGGGAGTTGGTGTCTGTGCTTCTGTTCCAGGTTCTGGCACTGTGGGGATGGCTGGCAGTGGCTTTGGGAGCAGTGCTGTGACACGGTGTCCCTGCTGCCACAGAAACAGCTGGGGCTGTGGGCTGCCAGCTCGCACAGAAAGCAGTTGGCAGACCAAAAGCAAGACGAGGTGCTGGGCATCACATCCCAGGCTGGTGCTGGCTCAGTGCCTCCGGATGTGCCATGGGCCATCAGCTGCACAGGGATGGCTGTAGCAGCTCATCCCACCGGGGCACTGCCGCCTGTCTGGGTGGTGCCAGGCTGGGGTGTCCTGCCCAGGTGAGAACCCCCCTCTCCCTGCTGTCATTGAAATACTCGATGGCATTAGCCATTACTGTGGGTGCACAGGAACTGAAGTCACTGGGCAACACTTGCACCCAATTACCACCATCATCTTCAACCATCATCTTCATCCTTGCCTGGGAAGAGCCCCAGAGGAGGACACTTGTCTGGGACCTGTCACTGCCTGTCCAGGCTCACCATGAGCCGGGGAGAGTTTTCCACCTCTTGCAATCTGTTCTTTAAACAAAAGAATTTGGATAAGTGAGATTTTGTAAGCAGACTGAAGGCTTGGACTTCTTCTGCGAGAGAGGTGTGCTGGTCTTTGGACAGTTCCGTGCCTTTCCCAGCACTGTCCTGAGGAAGTTACCTCACCACAGGCTGCTGGTGTGTTCTGCTCCCGCTGAAGTACCTTTTTACGAGAGGCAGGATGGAACCTGTTTCTTCTCATGTTATTGTGCACACTCTGAGCAAACCCAGGTGAGTGCTGTCCCCATGGCAGCCAACAGTACATCGGGTTACAGCCTCCTGTGGTCACTTACCAGCGGAGGACCCTGGCTAGCTCTGTTCCAGGCAGTTTGGAGCAATGAGTTCATGCATCACCAGTCATGGCAAATACCGGATTTCCAGTGAGAGAAGATCCTGATTCCTCCATATTTTTGATAAAATGAGCCTCAGGGTATCACCATATATCCTTCAGTATAATCCTAAACCAGTTGAAACATGTACCTAACTTGACTAACCAGTTAAGTTCCTTAACCTAAACCTTTTTTGGTTTTTTATGTGTGCCTATCAGCTTTCATGAACAGTGGAAGATACAGGACTGTAGGAAGTCCTCATCTCTATCAGCGTGCTGTATAGGCTGCTGATGATTTAATTCCTCCCCATCCCTCTCTGTGATCTCTGCTGTGCAGAGTGGGTTCCTGCTGCCCGGGCAGCATTTCCTTCAGACCCAGCACACTGCTCACTGCAGGAGCAGAAGGGCACCCCCAGCATCTGGGGACAAGGTGCTCAGTGCTGAAATCGCTTGGAAACAGCTGCTGCTGTTTGTAAACTAAACCCTGTTTCAATCCAAATTAATTTGTATGCATAGACAAGCTATAGGAATTTTCCTTGTTGTGTTTTGCTCACCTTATAATTAGGCTTTTGCTGGACATGGTTGGGCAATGTCCTGGTCTCCATTAACTGCCAAGCCACTCCAGTGTGTGGGCACTCCTCTGCAGCCTCCAAGGGCGTCACGTTTACAGCGTAATCCTCCGTGACATGTCACATGCATGTTGCAACTCCTCTGAGTTTCAGTGCTAATTGGAATACCAGTATTAATTGTGGAAAGTTAGTCATGCAAACTAAGCTGGAAGGGGAAGCTCTGGGAAGCTGCTGTTTCGTAACTGTTTGTGTTTTGTAAGTGCTTCACTCCGTGATGCAGGGGCAGTGCTGGGATGCTCTCAGTGCTGGGATCCTTGTGTGCACTGGGGTCCCAGTGCCAGGAAGGGCTTTGGGAAGAGCTGCAGGTAGCAGCAGTGCTGTGGCTGGTGCTCAGGTGCCTTGGAGAGGGAGCTGGGAGCTGCTGTAGGATATGCTCAGTACCTCACCTCCATCAGGGCAGGGAGCAGGGAGTCCTGTGCCTTCACTCTCTCAGTAGATGGGAGCAAGGGGCTGTGGTTTTCCTTGCTGAGGAGGTTTTCCAGGTCTCAGCAGAAAAGCAGGTGAAGCTGAGGGGTTTATCTGCACGGCTTCCTTAGAGAAGGAAAGAAATGCAGCTGTGCAGAATAAATTTGGAAACCAGGACACTCGAAAGTGAAAATTAAAAAAATAAGAAGAGTTTCTGGTGTTGTTTCCAAATCCAGGAAAAGCCCAGAAAACAATCAAATTTTCAGATGTCTTTTAGACATCTTTTTCAGATTACTTTTAGAGATTGAAGTGAAAGAGAACCTGTAGAATCTGCACCTGAAAGCAGCTCCTCTTGGGGAACTTTGTTCTGTCTTTGAGAAAAAACCTCATTTTCCAGGCAAACGTAGCCGGTACTGTCCTGTTCATGAACCATCGTGGTACCATCTGAAAGCAGCTCCTCCAGGCAGGGTCATTTCCAGACTCAGGAGGCCAGAAAGAGCATTTTCTCTGTGCTGGAGCACTGAAGGATGCAGAGCAGCATTCCCTGGGGATGAGCTCTGTGCCTGTTCACTGGAGGTGTTGCAGTCTGTTATGTGAAAAAGAAACCGTTCATAGATGGAGAGATTTCATGGCGTCTGTCACCCTGCCCAAATATCCATTTGGACTATTTCCAGGCATTAACATTAATTAAAAGTGAGACAAGATTTCTGTGATAGTGTTGTGCTGGTCAAAATGGATAACTTCCCCCAACCTGCTATTTTTAGGGTATTTCTAGAGGTATGGGGTAGACTTAAAGAGAAATAGGATGTATAGATATATGGAGAAATTATGATGGCATTTATATACTTCCAACCTTATTAGTTCCATAGCTTTTTTTAGTTATTTTTCATGGAGAATTTCAGAAATTTCTCCTCCATGTATTGTGCTCTTTGTAGTTCACTTGTTATAGGTGCTTTGTAGGTCACTTGTTACAGGTGACATTTTGGGGTCTCCTTCTGCACACATTGGCCAATTTTTCTAAAAAAGGTATGGTAAAAAAAATGTATATTTTTTGCTTTGAAATGTTAAATTAGTCTATTGTTGCCATGATGCTACTGTAATTTATTTTATTTATATTTTAGTTCGGTGCGTTCCTATACATAAATACTTTAAAAAATCACGTTGGAGAAAGATAAATGATGCATGTTGAAATACAGGCAGATTTAAGGGTAATGTGGCACGTGGCTGGAGTTTCCTAAAGAGCCTGAAAACATCACCACCCTACGTCATGTTACTTTCATTCTGTAAACACCCGCAGGCAAATGTTTTGCTGGCTCAAGCTGAAGAGCGACACTGTCTGTGCTGCCCCTGGTCTCTGGCCTGGCTGGGATCTCACTGCTGGGCTTGCTGCAGTGCTGGCTGCCTTCACGGGGCACAGGGGGAGGGATGGATGGAGGGATGGAGGGATGGAGGGATGGATGGATGGATGGATGAGTGGATGGATGGATGGATGGATGGATGGATGGGTGGATGGATGGATGGATGGATGGATGGATGGNGGATGGATGGATGGATGGATGAGTGGATGGATGGATGGATGGATGGAGGGATGGATGGATGGATGGATGGATGGATGGGAGCTCTTGGGAGCTCGGGTGGCTGTGCTGGTGGGGCTGTCTGGGGTTTGAGGGATGCTGTCCTGGCCGTGGCCAAGTGGGAAGTGGTGGCTGGGCTGGGGGGCCGGGGAAAACCTGATGGAAGTGGGTTGGGAAGTGGTGGGCTTCTGAGAGGTAGGAAAGTGGGTTTGTTCAGCTAGTCACAGGGTCAAAAAGAGAGGAAAGAATTTGTGGGTGCTGAGGCAGGGCTGGTAGGCAGCTGCCTGAGTGCCAGGGGCCATTGCTGATTTACAGAGAATCAGTTCAGAACCCAGGACAACATCAGGAAAACATCTCTGAAGACTGCTGGTAACTGCCTTAGGAAGGCAAGGCATTTGTGAGGAGGAGGCTGGGAGGGCTGAGGCGTGGGTTTTGTTTTGTTTTGAGTTTTGCTGTCAGCTTCCTGTGTCAACACTGCCCAGCCTCCGAGTGCCTCCAGCTGCAAGTGTGGACAGCGTCTGTGCTCCTGCAGGAGGGCTGCCAAGGGAAATGAGTTCATCCCTGGATGAACAACGTCAAGAGGTGGCCGCACCAGCACGAACTGAAACAGCCGAGCTGCACTTTTGCCTTTGTAAATGTCCAGGTGAAGTGATCTTCGGCTGAGGGTCGAGGGAGGCGGGAGCTGCTGACACCCCGCTGTACATGCAGGGCACAGCTCGGCCGTTCAGTCTCCAGCCCTTCTCACAGTGCCTGATTTTCACAGCTGTCAGGGAAGCCCGAGAGGCAGAGGGATGTGCCAGTGCACTCTCCTGTGCAGTGGTGCAGCATGCTGCCCATACAGACTGAGCTGCAGCACGGGCACAGGCTGCGCCGTGCCACTGTCTGCATCCCCCCGTGCTGTGGTGGTGGGGTGAGGTCGGGCACAGGCTGTGGCTGTCTGCCTCCAGCTCTGTGCTTGGGCCAGCTCTCACCCAGCTGTGTGTGTTTGGGTCAGCTCTCACCCAGCTGTATGTGTGTGTTTGGGTCAGCTCTCACCCAGCTGTGTGTGTGTGTTTGGGCCAGCTCTCACCCAGCTGTGTGTGTGTGTTTGGGGCCAGCTCTCACCCAGCTGTGTGTGTGTGTTTGGGGCCAGCTCTCACCCAGCTGTGTGTGTGTTTGGGCCAGCTCTCACCCAGCTGTGTGTGTGTTTGGGTCAGCTCTCACCCAGCTGTGTGTGTGTGTTTGGGTCAGCCTTCACCCAGCTCTGAGCACGATGCAGGGCTCGTGTAATAGAAGTGATGAGAGTCGAGGCTATTCATCTACCTTGGCAGTGGGCAGGGAACAAAAAGGGTATTTGTGCAGCGTAATGGCACTGAATGTTCTACGTCGCTGTTTTATTTTATGTTTACAGAGCAGAGGGCACCAAAATAATATAAATGAGAACAATAACATACGGTAGCACACTTCTAACTCTTTTTAGTCTTTTTTATTTGTAAATATTTTTGTGGTTTGTCTGTGTTTTAAAGAAAGGAGGGAAAATTCTCCTGCCTCTCTAGCCTTGTTTGGGGAAGGGGACGGGCAGTGTTTTGTGGTTGTACTGCAGTAGATGGGTGAATACTCTGCATTTCGCTTGTCACCTGACAAGCTGGTTTATATTTTGATGAGGAGAGAAAGTATGTGATTCTGAAAGCTGCATTTTCTCTTGTGCAGAGGCCAGCCCATGTGTGCTGAGTTATCAGAATTGGTTTTAATTGTTTGTTCTTATTTTTCCTGTGACTGCCTAGGGCTATGGTCCTGCCGTGACAAACATATTCCTTGAAAGCCAGGTGTCCAAAGGACAGGTCTTTACAAAATTGAGACTTCCTCTGTACCAGCCAGCACAGCAGGTCTATTTTGAGGAGGAGGAAGTTTGGAAAATCCTGACCCTTTGGTGTTATCATCTCGGTCTGAGCTGAACTCTGCGCTGTGACACTGGGCAGGGCATTAGCTCATGGGTGACAGATGCCATCCATATTTGAAATGCCATCCCTAAAGCTGGGGTTTTGTTCTCAGCTGAGTTGCTCTTGAGAACAGTGAAGAAGGCTCAAGCTGGTAGAGGAGGGAACATGACTATTCACTTCTATCTTCTGAGCACCCTGAGCAATTAAAGACAAAAGCCTTTGTTCCCTGGTGACTTCATTCTTAAGAAGCCTTTTTAATTTTAGTCTTTATTTTCAGGAAGAAATAATATGGATTTGTCATTGACAAGGAGGCTGCATCTCTCAAATGTCATGTGAAGGATCCACTCCATAATTCATGTGCTGGGGAGTGTGGGTGTCAAGAGGAGGGTGCATAATGGATAGGAGAGATTTCAGTTAAATTAAACTATTGGTCTTAAAGGCAGCTTTTCTTGCCTTTGTGATATTTTCTTGACTCAGATAGCCACATTTTTTGCTAACTCATCCAGATAACCAGATATATTTAGTCTTCTTGAGTGAGACCGTAGTGGGTTATTGGTTATTTTTGTACATCATCTTCCCCTTCCAGTGTGGATGGGGACTTGCATAGTAATACCAGAGCAATGCTGATTATTTCATCTTATTTCTGCCACTGCTGCACCTGTAAGCCATGCATTTGTCTGTGTAGAAGTGCTGCTGTTTCTGATCCTTCTCTTTGCATGGATTCTGGGAGTTCTGCTCGCTGTGTGATAAGATGTGTACTGCTGTTGGTGTGCTGGGAAGGGGATCTTCTCCCTCCTCTGCTGTAGGACCTGAACAACAGCAAACCTGAGGCTGCTGGAGGTCTGAATGAAGATGTGGACTGTTGGCTTCTTAGCTGCTGGGAGATTGTGGCAGAGTCAGACCTCCCAAAGGGGATTGCTGGCTCTGCCAGATTGCCCCAGGCAGGAGGGGTCACCCCCTCAGGGCCAGCCACTGCCTCCCAGCTGTGTCTGTGCTCCTGGCCCAGGCAGAGCGGATCAGCTGGCTGGCCAGCTCAGTCTGGAGGGAATTAAGGAGCACTCTTATGATTCTCTTCTCACAGTCAGGCTGGAGGTGTTATGAGCTGGCAGAGCTGTGTTAATGAGTGAGCAGCAGCAGCAATGAAGTTATCGTGGTGATTGCACTGCAAACCCCACCTGCAGCAGCCGAGGTGCAGCTTTACCTCAGCTTTTCTTCTTCAAGGGCTTCTTTCTTGTAATGTGTGTTTGTGTGCAGATGCAGCAGCTCCCCTGTGCTGCCTGTGGTCGAAGCCCATCAGTCAGGGAGGTGTGTGGGGCACACCAAGGGCGAGTGTCGGGGCTCAGCTGTGCCTCAAGAGCCTGTGAGTGAGGCAGGAGTGGGCAAATGCGTTAGCTGTGGAGTAATCTCTTTGCAGTGCAGCTTCCTAGCACAGCTGACAAAAGCTGTGACGTTTAAAAAGAAATAAACTTCACAAAACATGAACTCACTGATAGAGAGCAGGAGCTTTTGGTGCGACTGTGTCCGTGTGTACGTCTGCAGGAAATGAGTCACGCTCTTACAACATCAGCACTGCAAGAATTTGTGACTTTTATGACAGCTCCCATTTTGGGCTAAATCAGATCTCTTCCTTTCTCCAGGCTCTTCTCAGGCCTCAGGAATGTCTTCGGAGCCCACTTCATCCTCCTCGCAGCAGTCCCCTGCCTCCCCGCCCTCGCCCAGCTCCCTCCACCTGCCGGAGAGCCGCAGGCCCCGGGAGCGCTCCCCGTCCCCCATGCGGGGGTACCTCATCCCCAGCCCGCTGCCCACGCGCCGCACCAGGACCTTTTCCGCGTGAGTACTGGGAGCGCTGCCTGCCCCGGGCACAGCCGGAGGGACGGGGCCCTGCGCGGGCACAGGGAGCTGTGGGCTGGAGGGGTGCTTGTGTCTGAGGGTGCTTCGGTGTGTTACTCTTCTCCAGTAAATTCTGATGCCTTTAGGCTTTTAGTCCAAATATCCTGTAGTTTTTCAATGCTCTGCTTTAGTAAAGGGTGTTCAAAGTCTCTTGACTCTTTAAGACCAGAGTTTTACGGGGAGGGGAAAATACACCATGATTTTTCAAAACAGAGGTCCTTGTCTGAAGCTTTGCTTCACTTCAAACACTGAGTTGTGGCTTTCAGGACCAGTTCCCGTTGGTGTTTCCTTCTCAGATCCAGATTTTTTTTGGCATGGTCTCTTTTCTCACTGCCCCTGAAGCACTGGACCAAACCTCACCAGAAGTTTCAGGTTTTTTACTCCTGACACCTGTGCTAACGTCACCAAGGTTACGTTTTAGGGATACTCCATCACTTTTCAGAGGAAAGTGTTTTCCTTTTCTTATTCATCTTTCATATCTCCATCTTAAGATTGCTCAAATAGACCTGTAAGACAATATGCTGGTTATCAGGGTGTGAACCCTGATCTCTTTCTCTAAGGTTTTTTGCATGAGGTTTTCCATGAAATGAGATAATATTTGTTGCTGTTTGTAGTTGCTTGAGGTAGTGATCCTCCAGCAGAGCTGGCTTTCCCTGAGCTTTCCTGGGGCCCCGTGGTGCTGGGCAGGCTCCTGGGAGCCCTGTCCAAAGGGGACTCCTCCCCAGTGCAGCAGCAGGGGATGCTGTGGCAAGGTTTGGCCATTGCAAAGAATTCCCAGTGCCTGTGAGGGGCCCCCCAGTGAGGGGCTGCCCTGCAGAAGGCAATGTGGGCTTCTTTGTTCATCTCAGAGCCTTTGAATCAGGGTATGATGTGAAGCTTCTGCCACAGCCTTTTATTTCTGTATAGGGAAGGTCTGGCAGTGCTGGATGAACGCTGTGGCAGTAAGATCTCAGCCCCACAGCCAGCCTGCTTTGGGCCACTTACTCTGCTTGATGTGCTTTTTTCTTTTTCTTCTTGCAGTGTTATCCAGCTCTTTTCTTCCAGAGCTATCCTTGCGGATTTGAATAATAACAGTCTCACTAATGTTTCATATTATTACTTCTGAATTCAAAATGAGGCAAAAAAGAAGAGCAGCAGAAGAAAAGTTTATATGTTGTCAATTCCAAAAGCCTTCAAAAGCCCTGAACTTCCTGATGGAAGTAGATTGCTAAAACGAACATAATTGACTTAATAATTGGGGTTGCCCTTGAAAAGCAAGTCCACGCTAGCTTGCTTCAGTGCTGTGTTAATAACGAACTCTTTGTAAAACTTCTCAGCTGTTAATCTTAGTCTGGTTCTTACAAAAAGAAAGAATTTGTTATTTGGCTTCCACAGTTCTTTAATCATTAATTAGTGTAGGAATCTTGCTGTATTTGTTTGCCCTGAAAACCAAAATAGCTCTGAATTTTTGTGTGTGTGTGTCCTCTTTAAACAAGAGGAGCTCTAGGTGAGCAGTTGTAGAAAGAGATGAATGTGACAGGCAGGGGTTTATTATTCAGTGGGATTATTTAATTTAGGTTCACTGGAAGTGGGGGGCCACATCCCCCACAGTGCCTCATCTCTTTGAAAGATGCAATTGAACTTTAATGGCTTGTTTAGGACAGTGAGTGCTTTTCTGTGTAACAAGCACTTGTGAGGTCAGGTGTGTTGACAGCTTTATAGAGCTGGAAATGGAGTGATTTAATGGAGATTTCTTTCTTTAGCACTTTCAACCGCACTTCTTTATTGTTAGCTTGATTTAAGGAACAAAGCTGTTACCATTTTTTTTAAAAACAATTTTATTTAGACTTCAGTAAAATTTAAACATTTGGGTCAGTGATGTCCAGGTTGCCATGATGCAGGTAACCAAGTGGCAACACAGTCACTGTGTTTGGAGAACTGCACCAAAACCCTCTTCTGACATGGAGGCAACCTACTGCATACTCACGGCATGAAGAAGGTTCTGATTTAGTAACTGCTCAGAGTAAACCCCATAGTGTGTCTAAAACAGTTGGTTTTCATTCCTGGAAGTGTTTGAGTGAGTTTGGATCCCTGGAGGTTGCACTCAGTGTATTTGATGGAGGAAAGGATGTAACCACACAGTGTTTGTGCGAGTCGTTTTTCCTGAAGGCAGTGAGTTGCCCCAAAGCTTGTTCTGCAAACGTGTCCCATTTTAAAACACAGGTCCCATGGCAGTGGAGGAGGAGTTCAGGCACGAGTCTTGCTGTTATGCACTGCAGTTGGGCTCCACACTTCCTGGGAAATCTGTGAAAGCACAAGGCTTAGGTGCACACTGGTACTCCCAAGCTCATCACAAGGAGAAGATTCACACATTCAGTGTGGTGTCTGGGGGAAAATTTGGCGCAGTGCTGGAGCAGTTGGATTCAAGATGGCAACTGATGCACTATAGTGCTAGCAAACACCTTCTCCATCTCTGTGTCCCTCCAAAAGGCCCCAGACAGAACACGTGGGGTGTGTGGAAGTGAGAAGTGAGCAGCTGCTGCAGAGCAGTGTGCTCACTGGGAGGGAGTGCTGGCCCACTGCGCCCTGTTGCTCTGTGTGCTCTGGTGACAGCGGCAGCGTGCTCAGCACTGACCTGCTCTTTGTGCTTCCTCCCGCAGCACGGTGAGAGCCTCCGAGGGACCCATCTACAAAGGGGTCTGCAAGTGCTTCTGCCGCTCCAAAGGCCACGGGTTCATCACCCCTGCGGACGGAGGGCCCGACATCTTCGTGCACATCTCGGAGTGAGTTGTGTGTGTGGCCAAGGAGGGCTGGAGCTCTGGTTTGCCTTCATTACGAAATGCTTTTGACGTTTCAGACACGAGATTGGTTTAATCTGTCACCCTTACCCCAGCAAAGAGAGGTTATGCAGATGTTACTGGCAGCAACAGATTATGCTGCTCTTTTCCTGTATTATTACAAATCTGTTGAGTTAAAAACTAGAAGATGATCCTTAAATCTCTTAGAATAAGCCACACAGTTTTGCCCAGACCCAGAAACTTGCATTTACCTGAAGCAAATGTTCCATGCAGTGTCTAGTTTTAATGTAAAGATTTATAACACTGAAAATTCATCACTTTTACTTTGCACTGCTTGTACCATCATTAAACTAAAGGTTAATTGCCTTTACTGTTGAGAAAAGTCACACTTTATTACTTCATTGAATTTATCTAGCTTAGGTTGTGAGCAGTTGATAGTTAAAGCTTTCTCTGTTAAAGGCTTCATTAGTACCTCAGCCTTTTTTGTCCTGAACACACAGAACCACCCCCTCTGAATTTACCTTTTGATAAACTAAGCAGATAAAACTTTTTAAGTCCCTTGCTGAGAATTTTTCTCCAGCCTAAACCAGTCTTTGCAGCATACTTAGAAAAGAGACTGAAGAATTTAAGTATAATTTTAAGACTATACACTGTACACATACGTTCAGTGTAAGGAGAGAAAATCTCCTCCAGAGCCCTGCTCCGTTTCTCTTCCCGTACATCCCATAATCGCATTAACCCTTTATCCTCAGTCTTTGCAGAGTTGCTTACCTGCTCTGACCTCAGCATCCTCCGCAGTGTCAAGGTTTGGTGCCGTCCCAGACACAGCCCGGCATTCCCGACAGCCGCGCTTGCGTTCCCGGTTCCTGGGTGTGCGGCTTCTGGCGGGGTTGCACAGCAGCACATCCCACTGGGACAGGCCCTGCCTGCCCAGGAATCCCCAGCACACCCCCTGCCTGCACTGTCCTCGGTGTTTATGGCTTGGCTAATCTGCCAGCTGTAATGGGCAATTTTTATATTTGTTCCTGGTTTGAGATGTTGGCCAGTGTTGGGTGTGTGTGTTAAGACTGCTCAGTGTTTATTCTCCAGCGACCTCTTCCAGATCTATCACCAGTTTTATTTTGTGTGTTGTTCACAGCATTGAAGCTGTATAATCCTTAGTTGTTGTTCTGAGTGGTTATCCAGTGGTAAGTCAACAAAAGCCTTACCAAACCCACTCACCTTGCCCCGCTGCCTTTCCTGGTTGTGTGAGCAGCACGTGTCCTTGGAGAAGGAGCACTTGGCTTTCCTCCAGGTTTCTGGAATGTTACTGCACAAGGGGGGTTGACAAACCAAAGCTTTGTACAGCTCATGGGTGCAAACAGGCTCAGTGGACTGACTTGTGTTCAACCCAAGGAAGTGTCATTTAATAGCTCTTTTCTCTCTTGTCTAATGCAAATGCACAATTTCTCCTTGTTTCCTGAATAACTTAAAAATAGCATTTCCTATGTCACAATTAAAAAAATTTAACTGTGAACATCTAGTCTGACCTATACAGTTACTGATCAGCAGGGGTTTAGTTACAACAGCTTTCTCACAGAAACATGAATTTCCAGCCTTCTAATGAATTCCTTTTAAAGAACTGACTATTTTCGGTCCTGTTTTTTTCCCTGTGCATTTTCTCTTCCAATTAGTTCAGTAAAATTTTCCTCAGTTAAGTGAAATTAATCCTTTTAAAACCCTGGAGATCACTTTTTGATTAGGATTGCTGTTTAGTTTGTCTGTACAAAATGTGAACTGCTTTTTCAGGTTCCTATCCTATGGGCCAACACATCTTTCTGTCTTGACCCAGCTTGAACTTGATTTGAACAGAACTTGATACTGGGTGCACAAGGTGTTCCTGCCCTCAATTCCCCTCCAGTCAGTAGAAACTCCAGTGATGGTTTTTCTGTTTCCCTCTTTAGGATTCCCATATGTCTCCTATGCTGAAGTCCCAAGTGACACTATCAAAATAATGTTGTCTGCTGTGATTTTGGTGCTCTGTGCGAGGCCCCCTGTGACAGGGGTCCCCCCTCGTGGGCTGTGCTGTTGGCGTGTTGCTCCCATCTGCTCTCACACTGCTGTGACTCGGAGCCATCAATGAGCTATATTTGAGTACCCATGCCCTGGATGTGCCATGCTGCTCTCCCCTTCCTGCCACCCACCCCCTCCATCCTGGAGCACCACTGAACGAGTCACCAAGGCTGTAAAAGTTTATGGGCAGCCACAGTTCTTGAGGTACTTTCAGTGTGTTTGTTTTGCTGATGCAGGAGGTTCTCTGCCTCACCACCCTCACCCAGCCGTGCCCTCGCACCACCCCGGTCTGGGAAAGCTGGAGCAGGTGAGGGCTGAGAGGGGCAGAGCTGCCCTGTGGGCAGGGGAGACGGGCTCTGGCCCCTCAGACACAGCCCTCAGCCTGACCCTTGGCTTCCCAGCTCACGACCCACTGCCCACTCACTGCACCAGGCTGGCTCTCTGTTTTCAGCCGTGTCATTTCGATCCAGTGCTCACACCGGGAGCAGTCTCCATGTGCTGTGCTGCAGAATGCTGTGCCACCCCTGCAGTGCAGCAGGAGAAGGTTGGAGGGGACCTCCTCCACCCCATCCACTGCTGGGAGGCACCTGTGCCTTTCTGGCAGGTGCTTTGCCCAACCCATGGTTGGCAATTCCAGCGCTGGGGATCCGCTGCCTCCCTGG
Organism: Oriolus oriolus; assembly: GCA_013400235.1. Classification (NCBI taxonomy): domain Eukaryota; kingdom Metazoa; phylum Chordata; class Aves; order Passeriformes; family Corvidae; genus Oriolus; species Oriolus oriolus. The sequence goes on from VXBT01005579.1 coordinate 2,239,836, forward strand.
GCGCTCCCTTCCTGCCATGGACAGACCTGGCTCTGAGTCCTTCCTGGTGTTTCACTGGCTTGGCTTTCAAGATGGACTTTCACTTCTCCTCCCATCTCCACAACAGGCAAACAATGCCCTTCTTCCTGTAGAAATTATTCGTGTGTTCAAAGACTCTTTTCCTTGCTCTTTCAGAAACATCTCAGCAAGGTTACTTCATATGGATTTTGTAGGACTGAAGTGTTTTGTGTTTTTACCGCTTCTGTAGGTCAATTCCACTCTCTTGAAGTCAGCAGCATTTTTTCTCTTGTACCAGGAATGGGCCACTGTTTTAAATGTTTCATGTGTAGGTACTGTCTCAGAGCTTCAGTTCAAAAATAGCTGATTTTTCTGCCTCAACCTGTTAGAGAAAAGTGCTATTATTGAAGTACTGAAGGTTTCAGCACATTGTGTTCTTTAATTACTTGGAGTATATTTGAGTTGTTGGAAACAGCTTTCAGTGCTGGAGGGTGATGGTATCACTGCCTTAATTCCGATGCAAGGCAACACTGGAAGGACGAATTACTAATGCCTTTCATTTCAGTTTATTTCACAGTGACTTTGATAGATTGCTCTTTATTAACAGGAATTGCTTTTTGTGGCCGCGTTCTGTAACCAGGCCTGTGGTTCAGGGGACTCCAGTGACTCTGGTTTGCACAGTGTGGGTTTTAAGATCCTCCTCATGTTTATCAAGTGATTATTTTCTACCTATTTATTCAGTTAAATCTGAATGTGAGAGAGATGTTAGTCTGTTCACTGCCTCAGTGTGGCATAGGCAGCTACTTGTGGAATGAAAGCGGGTTGTTTCTCCCGAATCAGTTCTCCCCAAAAGCTGGGATTTCAGGAACTTGGATAAAATGGTTATGCCAGTTTGGATTCACCAAGGTAGACTGTTCCTCTGTGTTCATCACTATGCTGTGGTGATTAGTGAAGGTTTTAGGCATTGGGACCAGCTGCCTATCTTGCAGATTAATATGATTTTCAACATAAGCATTTAATTTGAGGAATTAAATTATTTTCTCCCCTAAGCTTTGAGGAGCTGTGAGGTTACACCTTAGTGAAAATGTCTTCCATAAGATGGAACGTCTGTTTCCTGTAAGTTTCTTTGTTTTTTGTAAGATAATAACAACATTAGGATGGCATTTGCTTTCTGTAAGGGAGCACTGGCCCAAAGCTGAAGTCAAATGTGTGTGGCATTCAAAAGCTTCACTTCGTGTCTGCAAAGTTTTCTGTGTATCTGTGCATGAATGTGAACATCTTTTGAGTGGAACTTGCAACAAAGCTGCTTTTTTGTGTTGGACTTGTGAGATGTGGGTAGAAATACAGGATCACAGAATTGTTAGGGTTGGAAGGAACCTCTGGAGATCACCCAGTCCAATGCCCCAGCCAAGGCAGGGTCACCTAGAGCAGGTTACACACAGGAACACATCCAGGTGGGTTTGGAATGTCTCCAGAGAGGGAGAGTTCACCCCCTTCTTGAGCAGCCTGTTCCAGTCACCTCCAACATAAAGAATTTCTTCCTCATGATGAGGTGGAACTTCTTGTGTTTTAGTTTATGGCCACTGCTCCTCGTCCTGTTGCTGGGCACCACTGAGAAATGTCTGGCAACATCCTCTTGGCATCTGCCTTTGAGATAATTAAATGCATATAATGAGATCCCCTCTCAGTCTTCTCCAGACTAACCAGGCCCAGCTCCTGCAGTCTCTCCTCATAACAAATGCTCCAGACCCCTCACCATCTCTGGGAGCTCCTTGTCACTCTTGTCCCGAGGAGCCCAGAGCTGGACACAGCACTGCAGCTGTGCCTCACTTGGACTGGGCAGCAGGCAGGGTCACCTCCCTGACCTGCTGGCCATGCTATCCCCGATGCATCCCAGGGTCCCACTGCCCTCCTGGCCCCAGGACACACTGCTGGCTCACAGTCACCCACCACTGCCCCGAGGTCCTTCTCTGCAGAGCTGCTCTCCAGCAGCTCAGCCCCAGCCTGTTCTGGTGCTTGGGGTTGTCCCTCCCCAGGTGCAGGACCCTACACTTGCCCCTGCTGGACCTCACGAGGCTGCTCAGTGCCCAGCCCTCGAGCCTGCCAGGGCCTGGCCGAATGGCAGCACAGCCCCAGCTGCACCAGCCACGGCCCCCAGCTCCGTGCCACCAGTGCAAGAAACACACCACACCCCAGTTTGAAACGCAGCTTTTGAAAGGTGCTTTTTTCTGCCTGGCTTTGTTTTAATGAGTGGCTGTGAAGGCTGCAGAGATGATTTGTTTCGGTGTTTGATAACACTTGTGTGGAGCCACTTCTTTTTAACTGACTGGGTATGTGTGAGTCCTGCTTCCTTGTGCTCACTGGGGGCAGTTCTCAAGTTGGTATAAATAGTTGTGCTAGGAAAATGTCATGGCTCCTTGGGTGCGACGAGGTTTTGTTTTTCTCAGATTCATACGTTATCCCTCTCTAGAACAACCACAAAACGTGTTTGCTGCAGTGAATATAAAACCCTAGCTGGCAAGCATGGAGGCAGAAGAGTTGCTGAGATAGTAATTCAGTAATTTCCAGATAACATCTCTGGAAAGCAGGAAGCAAAGGCAAATTCATTTGCCTGGAGTGAAATTTTTAAAAAGCCCATAATTACATTTTTAGTAGCGACATGTACTGCTAATCCATTTCCACCAGCCTGTAAGGTGATCCACTGTCACCAAACTGATGGTGGTGTTACAGCATCAGTGTGAGAGCTTTGTCCTCCTGTGTGTCCCCTCCTTGGCTCGTGTTCCATCCTGGGAGTCAGTCAGCTCTCACAGATACTCACTGCTGTGGCTGCCACGGACACGCAGTGGCCTCCCTCTCACTCTCTTGCTGTTCCACCTGTGGCTGTGGATGTTCCCAGAGAGCAGACAGGGACTCCCTGCAGTGCTGGCTGTGGGTGTCCCCTGCCAGGTGCTGCCTGTACAGGCAGGTTCACATCAGCTTCCCTTCCCAGCTGGGCTGCTGAGGGCACCAGGGGATGGGGGAGGTAGGGAACCTGTAGCAGCAGATCAAATGTGGTGCATTCGAGCACTCTGCACCCACTCTTGTGCTTCCCAGTGCATTTGGGAGCGGGCATCTCATGGAGACTGCTTTGTGCTCCAGGCTTTTGCATTTATCTGGGGGTTGGCCTGAAGCCTGTGTACCTGCAAGGGCAAGGCAAGGAGGTGGCTCACCAGAGAGCGGTGACGGATGAATGACCACACTCTTGGTTTTTTAAAGGATTTTATTTTGCAAAAGCAGCATATTTAATGAAAGAGAAAAAACATGCAGTGCTTGTGGGTTTCCTGCAGTTTGCCAGCACTTGGCTCTGAAGGGGAAAATGCTGCATTGCAGAGAGGCCTTCAGGCTGTCCTTCAGGCTGGATTCCTGACCCCGTGAGTAACGATGGCTCTGGAGAATTGGTGCTGAGCTTCCCCCAGGGACACTGACACACAGCACCCCCGGGCCCCCGGGGAGATCCTGAGCTTGCTGTGCTTTGCTTGTGCATTGTGGTGCAGATCTCAGGCTGTGCCTCCAGCACCTGTAACTCAGCAGTGCTGAACAGCTGAGGGCTCTCTCCAGGCTCCCAGGTGGGGATGGTCCCACTCTGCTGTTGCTTTCCAGCTGCTGGCTGTGCTGGAGATGCTCTGTCAGCTGCATCTTCCTGCAGGGAGAGCCCAGCTGTGTCCCTGCTGCACCGAGGAGCTGGCTCTGAGCTGTTTGTGTCCATGGGGGGATCATCTTTTCATGCTTCTTTCTTTCCTCTGATTTCTGCCAGATCACTGCTTGGTGCAAAGCATTAATGCCACATCTCCTGGCTTCTCTGTGGTGCTGCTCTTCTAGTGCAGGGGAACAATATGGGTTGAAAATTACCCAATAATTCTAAATTATCTGAGAGCTGAATCTGAGCTTAGAGAACAAACTTCTCTGGCCTCTCTGTGAACTACCAGCAGAATAGTTTCTGCTGACTGCAACCACTTCTGGGGGTGCTGGGAAGCCAAATCTGAGCTTTCTGATTGCCTTCAAAATACTGGATGACTTACCTGCTTTGGACAGCACACTTCCTTCCTGATGTGCTCCCTTTTTGATGCTTTGCTGCATCTGTTGAAGTGTCTGAAATAAGTAGGTTATCTGGGGCAGGAAGGAGAGGCAGCAGAATTCCAGATCTTTCTTGAGAGGGGTTTGGAAATTATTAGAACATGGATAATCTTTTTCATAAGGGTTCTCCACCCCCCAGCTGGCTCAGAAAACTCCCATTGCAGTGTGGTGCATGCAGAAAGGTCGGGTTGCTGTGGTCATTATTGCAGCTAAGCCTTCCCAGAATCTTCACCTCATGATACAGACTGTGATAGGTGCGAGCCAAGGCTGGCACTGCACCAGCCAGGCAGTGGGCACTGCAGTCAGTGGCTGCTCGAGGATGGGGCTCTTTGTGCGCAGTGATGAGCACAGAGAGTGGCTGCCCAGGGCCCAGGTTTCCAGATGCACACAGTAGGTGGGATTGTGATGGGATCCAGGCTGGGTGTTTGCAGGAATGGGCCTCTCCTTTGTCTTTGACAGAGCCCACACTGGCATCCTTGGAAAGCTCTCTCCTGTTCCTTCCTCACAGAGTGTGCTGGGCTGCCTGGGCTTGAATTGCCTGCTGGAAGTAGACCTGGAGCCATAATGGGGGTTCAAACAGCATGACCCAGTGGAGAACTGGGCAAGAGGATGATGCATCCACTGAACTGGGAGGGAGGTGCAGCTCCTGGGAAGTTTTCTCTGCAACAGCCTAGGGACCAGGGCAGTCCTGGAGCAGAGACCTTGGACATGAATTGCTGGGATTCTTCAGTGCCTGGGCTTCTTTACACTTGTCTGTCCCAGTTTGGAGTGTGGCTGGTGGGGAGAGGCAGCCCTGCTCCTACCTGGCCTGCCAGCCAGCTCCATAAGGTTTGCTGGTGGGTGATGGGGCCACTGGCTTGCACAGGGAATACACGGGAGGGCATTTGGGATTAGTAACTCACAATGGTTCATTATTCTGTTCATCTTGCTGTTAAAAACCCCTCAGGTTTCTTGAGACAAACGCTGAGGTGTTAAATGGGCTCTAAGAAGCCCACGAGGTAACAGAGCCCACTGACCCACGGAAGCGCTCCGTGGTGGGATTCATGGCAGGCTTGGTGACCAGCAAGGCTCGGAATTCACTGAAAACCCTTGTTCCAAAATATTTCCACGTGACTTAGTCTTTGTCCCAAGAGATTTAGCTAGAGCCCTGGAATATGAATAGCAGCTGTGAGAAGGAAGAACTAGAACATTCCTTATTTAGGTAATTTCCTAATAACCTCCCAGTTTCCTAAAAATAGTGAAGGATAAAATGCTCCACCATACCAGACTGGCGCTGAGCTGGGAAATGGGAGTTGCTGGATAATCTAAAACTCACTCTATTGTGTCTCACTCTGACTCTAACATCAGGGAAGTATTTCCTATTTTTAGCTTGAATTTGGAGTTGTTGAAGTGTCTTAAGATTCCTGGGTATGGAGATATTCTTTATTTTGAATTGAAAGTGCACTCCAATATCTCAAATAGCAGTGGAAATCTCCACCTTCCTCTAGATCAACATTTAATATACATTTAGGGCAAAAGTAAAAAATACAGATCTAAAATTATTTAGTCAATATGTAACATCAAAAAAGTCCCTGTTTAACTTCCTTTACCAAATTTTCCAGGTAACTTACATTGTTTACAGAATGTCTGTTGCAGGCTGAGTCTGTTCCAAGAACTCTGTTTACTCTCTCTGATCTTTTCCAGTTAGTTGCCTGCCCAGTGCTCAAGGCAATTGCTTCCTGCTGGAGGATCTTCCCCCAGCTCTGTGTAGGGCTCTGCCTCCAGTGCCACCATCTCATCACCTCTCCAGTGCCATCATACTGCTCTTTCTTGATGCCACCAGAAGCGCTGCACAGCCTGGGTGCTGTTTGTTTCTGTTTCAAGCATCACAGAATGCTGTGTTGGAGTAAGTCTGTGTCTGCCTCAGAAGCAGCTTGTGGTGGCAAACACTGCTCAGGGGACACTGTTCACTCACAGGACTCTTCAGGCTGCAGACCAGGACCTTTGTCCTCTTGCTTTTCACGTGCACTGGGGGGCAGTGAGCTAACATTCCCATATTTGTTAGGTACCAGGAATAACCAGTGATCACAAAGCTGCAGGAGACAAAAGAATATCTGATCTGTGGGAGAGAAGTTTAAAGGCCAAAAGCAGAAAATGAAATTGGAGTAATTCCTGTGGCCACAGCCTTTATCCACAGCTTGTGCAAAGGACAGGCCTGGGTGGGGTAGGGTCACCTCGACAAGCGAGGAAAGACAACAAACTAGGGATGAGATGAAGCCATGCTGGGGTTGAATGAGGTTTTATCACAAGATCCAGTCACTTGTAGTGTCAGTTTGGATAAGTAATGCAACCGGGAAAGGATCTGATGCTGTCAGCATAATGCTCAGCCCTGCAAGGAACGCTCTCTAGCAGAGAAAAGTGCACTTTTCTGGATAAGGCTTAGGGCTCTGCAGATTCTGGGGATAATCTGATCTGCTCAGTAGAAGGAACATGAGTATTTAACCTCATGGTTCAGCATAAGAAATATGGGTCAACAAATATTTTGGTTTTTTTCCATTTTCCTTGGCAGACCAGGGGCTGTACCGACAGCGGCCCAAGCAGTCACCTCCCAAGGGCTGAGGGATGTGGTGGCTTTCAGTGACAGCTGAGTGTGTCCTGCAGTCCGGGCCTTTGCTTCTCCTCTCCCTGCTGCAGCGTGGTGTACATCAGGCACGTTCTGTGTCTGTGTACTGATTCTCTTGGTCTCATTTCTTGGAAAACCAGAATCTCTTTGTTACCAGTGTACCTGCAACACACATCTTACCAGAACCTGTCCAGGTATATATTCACACTTCAATTTTAAACAAAACATACCCCAACAAAACACCCATCTCTTTAAAAGCTCAAGCTGTGCTTCTTCCTCACTTGATTTTGAAGTGATACCTAATTTATCTCCATTTTTCAGGAGCTTAAAAATTTTGTGTATTGGTGCTTCAGGAGGCTCTGAATCCACTTTCCTTTTGCATTAACAATATTTACCTACTTTTGCAGATTTCAAACATTTATTTTACTAACCGTGGCTCATCCTGTTTCACAGGAGCTTTTAAAAAACATGTAAGGTTCCTGTTTGTTAAAAAAAAAGCAGCAGAGTCACAAAAAGCTGAGATCCCTTCCTGGGCAGGGCATCCGTTTGGCTGGGTGGGTGCACAGTGGTGACGTGTTCCTGCTCCCTGCAGGGGCCTGGGGCTCTGCAGTGGGTGGCTGCAACGCCAAGGGGAGATGCTGCTTTAGTTTTAGTGGTTTTAGCTCTATAGCAACCGTTTTTTTTTTTTTTTGGCGTCAAAGGATCAAGGTTCCTCGAGATTCAAGAGGTTCAAGTAGGAAAGGCGATGTCAATTTTTTTAATATGCCATTCCTATTTTCACTTGTGGTTTGACCCTTTCAACCCTTTCCTGTGTCTCTTCTTGGGGCCTCACGTCCCTTCATCAGGCTCCAGTACATCCTTGCTGGAAAACTGCTGTTTCAAAGTCAGGGTGAACTTCTGGGTCTTTGGTAGCAAATTCCTTTGGTGCTAGAAGAGGTAAATGAGTTTCTGCTCCTGGGAGGACAGTAAGGGTTGGGTGTGCAATCCCTTCACACCTGAAAGGATCTTAGACCTGTGGGAAGTGGGGTATAAATGGAGGCAGTAACTGGAGAGGACAGCCACAGCAAAGGTCAGGTGTGGGAGCTTGAACGGAGCCTGTCCAGTGTGATACAGGGCTGGGCTGACAGCATGGCCTGGAGACTTTGGAAGTAAATAAAGGTCAGCTGGATCAGCCTGCGTGGGTTGGAAAGGGCTGTCAGGTCTGATGAAGGAGGCTTTATCTTGATTTTGCTGTAAATATTTCTTCTGCCTTCAATCTGCGCCCATTTTCCCAGGCACTGCTCTGAAGGGTTCAGCTTAGGACATGCCCTCCTGGGTCTGCCTGCCACAGTCACAGGCAGCTCTGCAGCAGAGGTATTGCCAGGGAAATAAAGTTTGAAGGACATGCATTTCAAGCTACAGGCCTTGAGAATGCCTTTAACTCCTCATAGCAGGTTTTAGATTCATATTTAGATACAGGAGCATTTTCAATATCATGTTGATACAATCAGTTGGCAAACAATGACTTTTGAGTTTCCCATGGGAGAAATTTTGATTTATAGGTCATTTTTAGCTTCCCTTGTACATGCCTGGTTACCCTGTCCTGTCCCTGGGTATGGGCTGCTCCTGCTTCACCACAGCCTGGCACCAGCTCCCTGAGCAGCACTTGCAGGGCAGGAGTCAGACAGGAGCCTTCAAAGGGGAAAGGGTTGGGGAGAGGCAGTGCTGGAGATGAAGCTGAAGAAGTTTTGCAGAACTGTGAGGAGGAGAAGCAAACTCTGATGTGAGGTTAGAACTGGCAGTAAGGGTCAGTGTATTTACCTCCTATCAGTCCTGCCAGCCTTTCCTGCAACAGAAAAGCCCTAAGAATAATAGGTCACAAAATGAGAGTGGCTATAAAGGGCACTGCTAAAATCTGAGATCCCTGCTGTTAACAGAAACATGGGGTAAAATTCCTGGGTGGAGTGAGCATGCTCCTAGTGTGCTCTCAGAGAAAGCAAATACCAAACTCAGTGGTGCACTACAAACTTCTGACCTAGACCACTCTTTGTTTCTTTCCCGAACCCAAATCTTACCTCCAGTGTAACAGGAGTTCACAAGCAAGTCACACCAATTAGACATCCAGGAGAATTTGTTATTAGTGTTTATCTGTTCCCAAATAGAGATACTGCTGAGAAACACTGAAAGCCTTCAATGAGAAACCTGCAGCCTAGGCTGTCAGGGCAGGGGAAGCTGAGCATGGGCCCATGTGGATGTATTTAAAGAAAGCTGAAGTAGCATTTCCTGTACTGTCAGAACCTCATGGCAATGCAGGATGGAGGAGTCCCTGCCAGTCTTCACTGGCACATGCTGGGATTTTTATTACAAAGCTGTGATCTCAGACACTGGGGTGGAGGTGAGGAGGGCTGTTATGCTTTGCAGTTCTCTGTTCCATCAGCACCTTGTTCTGAACAGAAAGTGAAGCCCTTTTGGCATCTCCCCCCAAAGCCAAACACAGACTCAGGTGCAGTAGCAGATGCACAGCACAGGTCTTCCAGCATCCCCTGGCAGAACTCTGGGGGAGGCCAGGTAGGAGTCTCCTGGAAATCTCCCTGAGTGCTGGATAAGTGTTTCTGCATGCTAACACATCAGGATGGCAGAATTCTCTTTTCTCACAGCAAGTCATTTTGAAATATTTGATTCCATATCTCACTTGGGCTCTTTTTTTTTCATCCCACAAACTGTGTCATGGTGGAGTAACCTAAAGGTAAAATCTTGCCATTACGTGGTACAATTCTTTTTAAGGAAAAAAACCCAAAAAAACCCAAACTCCAAAAGCTTAAGTGAGAAGGGGGGGAAACCAAACAAAAGGAGATCAACTTTCTTTAGTTTAAAAACCATATTCCCAAAGTAAGTGGCAGCCAGTGGCAGCCCTGCCCTCTAGTGCTGTTGCGAGGGGTTGGTGCAGAGTTCTCAGTCCAAGCCTGGGCTCACCTGAGTATTCTTTAGGGCATATTACAGTGGGGATTTTTGTGGGCTTTTTTGCTTTTTATTTTGTACTTTTTTCATTGGCTTCTTTTTCAGGGTGATGGTGGCGTTTATAGTATTTTCGTAGGATTTCACTGCAAGACAACCAAAATCAACCTCAGACTCTGATGGATGACAGGCTCTATAAAATCCCTGAAGTACTTTGAGCATCTAAGATAACAATTACGACAAAAATTTCAATAAGCAGCAAAAGAGAGCGAGTGTTTCTGTGACTGGTGACTAACTGGAGCTTCCCTCCGCAGCATTGAAGGCGAGTACGTTCCCGTGGCAGGCGACGAGGTCACCTACAAGATGTGCACCATCCCTCCCAAGAACGAGAAGCTGCAGGCAGTGGAGGTGGTGATCACTCACCTGGCCCCTGGCACCAAGCACGAGACGTGGTCGGGGCACATCATCAGCTCCTGAGCGTCCCCTGGGACGGCGGCTGCTGCCGGGAGGGCTCTGCTCAACCACTGGCTGCAGGGACCTGGCTGAAGAATATTGTGTGTGAGGAAATACTGCATTGTCAATAAAGCAGAAGCAGGCCAAAATTACCATTTTTTTTACAGCTGGCCTGATTTAAAAAAAAAAAAAAAGGCAATTCAAATGCTAATGAAAAAAATCTAGCGTAATGTGTTTACAAGAAATGTATTTAAAGAGACCTAGTTTGTGTGCTTGGTGGAGGAGGGGAGGTTTGGGGTTTTTTTATCTTGTGAACTGATTCCAGGAAATGCCCAGGGGAAGGGGGGAGAGGTTTCAAGGAGACCTCTCCCAGTGCAGATGGTCAAGCACAACTGAGCCCTGGGCATTATGTGAGCCCTGTGTTCCCTTGGGCTGCTCTTCCGCAGGGCTGCAGTACCTTCATTGCTGACAACAGTGCCTGAATGCCTTGGCTGGAGAGACAGAGGTGTTCACTGCTGATTTGTTTTCCTCATGGAAGGAAGTTCACAAACAGAGCAGCTGCCACGGGGTGGAAAACCTCCATCAGGTGGTTACGCTCCAGTGCCCATCAGGTGCACCACTGCAAATGGTGTGGCTGCACAGGTGTGGAAACTGTGTTGTGGTGGTAAAGCTGGGGTTGTTTGTGAATTTACCTAGGTGCCTTGATGGTTGATTAGCAACAGATTTTATAGGCCAGTATTAAAAAAAAAAAAATCCCATCTCAAATTTAAATTTGCTTCAAGGTAAGTGGTAGAAAAGTGTAGAATAGTGGATACTTCATAGCCTCTGTGTCTGAATTTTGACAAGGCTGAAGATTTGCCTTCTAGGCTGCACACAGCTGACTGCCACGCTGTGCCACTGGGCAGGCAGCACGCCCACACTGCTGCACAGCAGGAGTGTGCTGCCCAGGTGCCCGTGCACTAAATGCTGTGTGAGTTACTCAGCAGGCTCAGCTGTCTTGGTGACGTGCATTCTGCATCTGTTTCCCCAGCAAACTTGCTCGGTAGGATGTGATAGGGTCACCCTTCCCCAAACTCTTCATGGTAGTTGTAGTGCTACTAAATTGGTTTTGTTCCTATTTGCCTTCCACATCTTTGTTTTCAAACGAAGCATTTTTCTCTGTTACGTTCCTAACAGTGAGTTTTTATTGACTTTGCAAATAAAAAAAAATTACAAAAAAGAGGGCACAGCTCTTGTTAGTTGTATGAAACAGTGCAGCTTGTTGTGTATTTGGAGCTTCACCAAGAGGTGCTCGCTGTCAGGACCTGTCCTGAGCCTTTCACAGCAGCTGATCTGTTCCCAGGTGTGATGTGGGGACAGCCCAGGGGTGCGGGGTCAGGAGCTGCTGTGCTGGCTTGTTTTCCCTTAGCTGTACCTGTGTTACACCCTGGTGTAGTGGGGTTTGGTTTTGTTTTTTACAACCCGTAAGACTTGGTAGTGGTGGGTTTATCACTGTGCAGCTTGTTGGAATATCACTCCCTGCTTTCTTTACAATAAATGCAACCATTTCAGTGCTTTGATGTGTTTTCAGTCTGCTCCCTGGGTAGCTGGTGCTGAAGAGGATCAGCGTTAAAGAAGAGGAGAATGCAGGTGCCTGCACCTGCACCCCGGGTGGTGACATTTAGAAGTTTTATTTAAGGAACTGTTTTTACACCAACTGACTGCAATTACCAGAACAATTAGGAAATAATAAGGCCAGGACATGTCAGAGGAGGCTCCCAAGACAGAGCAGCCAGAAATGTTGTGTTTGGGGCTGAAAACAAAGCTGGGTTTGGTCCTGCACAGGATATTTTGCACAGGTAACTTTCTGCCCATGCAGCAACCAGCCCTGCAGTAAAATAACCAAGGCATCAGATACAGGGACATGCGAGTACACACAAAGCAGCAGCTCTTAAATTGTCTGTCCTAAAGAGCATTCCTACACTCCTTTCTCTGTACAGACAAGCAGCATGCAACAGGTCTGCTTTAAGCATTTTATTTGCCAAGATGACAAATTAGAACAGTAGCTCTTCATGATAAAATGAGATTTTATTCTCCTTTACTTAATCAAACCGTTCATACCCAAGATTACTTTCCTAATGCCAGATGAGAAAAGTAATATTAACAGTTACACAGAGTGTCAGGTATTGACTTGAATTTTAATAGAAACATAATTTAGGTCATTTTTGTAGTACAAAAAAATCTCACCTACCCATAATTCCTTAACCAGGAATCTCAGAATATGATCAGAAAGTGTCAGAAACAGATTTTGCTAATGTGCTGAAGTTATTTTAATTAATTTTTACAGATGATTTTTTAGATTTGGTCTGCAAGGAGTGTAGGTACCGTGTCCTGACTGCACCTTGGCACCACATCCACCCTGAGGAGGCAACTTTGGCACCAGCTGGCCCAGCAGTCCCAGGGGTGGTGGTCAGGGACTTCTGGCTCAGTTCTATTATCCCACCCCCAGGAAGAAATAAAACCTCTCCCTTCTACTAGTCTTCCAGTTTTAAACAAGAAAATCCCAACTGTCTTATAATTCACATTAATTAATATAGCATAAAGTAAGTATTTTAAAAAAACCCAACTGCATCTTCTAAAAAGCAGCCTCAATATAAAAAACTAAGGATAAAGCCTTGCAGGCCAATTTTGAGACCATGAATCAATTAAAGGCAGATTATGCCTCCCCTTCCTCTGCTAAATTGTAATTAATTAGTTAAGGAAATTTATAGGCATCTTAAAAACCAACCCAAAATATAACCCAAGCCCAACCCCACAACCAAACAGAAAGAAAACAAAGTACTTATGTGACTGGGAACTGTAAGGGTAGTGCTAAATGAGCTCTGCTGTGTTCTCCCAGTCAGCAAAGGGTCTTGAATTAAAACATTTCCCTTCAGTAATGACTGACCTGCAAAGCACCTGCTGTTCATGACCAATTACAAAAAGACAGTACAGAATGAAGACGATGTTTCAAGTTACTTTGCTCTTTTAACCGTCTTGGGAGTGTGAATTCTAAAAATCTTATTTAAAAAATAGCTCTTCACAGATTCTTCTTGTATCCTGTGGGGATGTGACACTGTGGCCTTCTGTTCTGGAGTCTGTGAAAATTTCATAGTCATTCCCTCCCTGGAAGCAGAAGAGGATTTAATTTTATTTAACATCAAGCATAGACACATGAAGGGAAACAGGGAAAGAATGGACTTTTCCAAGGGCCTGCAGTGATGAGCCTCAGGGTACAACAGCACTGCCACTGTATGAGCACAGATCCCCAAAATCCACAGCTTCATTCCCAAATTTCTGTTTGCCACACTGCTTTCACAGGCTCAGCATCAGCTCTTAGTACTTCAACACTCTGGAAATGCTGCACTGCCACTTAGAGGGTTTAAAATGAACTGTCTGTAAACTCTGTGCCAGAGGGACAGGTGATTACTTTTGCAGCTGATGTCGGGGGAAAAAAACTTTAATGTCAGGCTTGTCTTTTTCTTATAAAACTTCACCTTTTAAAATTTATAAAGTTCTTTGTAACTTATAAAACCAAGCCTTTTCTTAAAAAACTTAGCCTGACACTGTCCCTTGGCCATATTCAGACAGCTTTAATTTCATCCAAGTCCTTGTGCTTGCCAGTGCCCTCACAAGCTCTTGTCAGGTCTCTGTTCAGGATTTTTAAAAGCCTCTGAATTGCCCTGCAGAGCTCTGCCCCATGATGAGGGACAGGGACTATGTTCAGTTCCCCAGGGTGGAGACAGACAGAGTAGTGAGCAAAGGCACAGTGTTAAGTAAGATGGGAAATAAATACATTTAATAAACACCAGCCAACAAGAAGCATCAGTCTAACCAAGAAGGAAAATCAGTTTCACACAGTCATATCACCTAGGTGTTTAACAGAATTACAGAAGTTCAATTTCAAATAAACCTCTGTTAAGTCAAGAACCCTGTGTTAACTTCAGGAAACAGCAAGGGAAACTTCTCAGCTGCAGCCAGGTAAACATGGACACACATTTATATCCTGACTTCAGCTCTTGTCAGGATTAAAGTTATAAGGTTAGAACCTACAGTCTTTGTGGTTTAAAAAACAGCAGCTCTCAAATTAGTATAACAAACTAACATACTCACTGGCATGGTCTTGTCTCCAAAGAAATAAATAGTCTTGTATCCATCCTTGGCAACAATTCCTAAGCAGTACCTTTTATCCCAGCCATCTGGGAACACGTCGATGCTTATCTGCCCTCCTAGGAGAGAGAGGAATCAAGCTTTATGTCATTTTAAGAACCTATTTCTGAAGGGAGAGGAAGTGAAAAAACTCCTAAACTGGCTAAGATTTTAGGCAGAGGGAGCCTTGCAGAAGGCACAGAAATGTTATGAGAGCCTGGAGTTAAGTCCTGCAGGTACAGAAAGTGTCTTATGGGGTATCAGTTATTACAGTTATTACTGTGATTCAGAGAAGATTATTCATCCATTCAACAAGTATGAAAGTTTGAGCATGTTCCCAAATACTCACTGCTCTCCAAGTGAACCTTTTAAAAAGAATTACATTTAACCTCTTTACTTTTAGAAAGGCAGGACACGAACACAGCCACTGGTGTATGTACAGCCATAAAATCATAGGCTAAACACTTTCTAAGGCTTTCAGAGTAGGAAAGGGAAGAAATGAGCCCTTTGAGCACACCCTAACAGGACAACAACTGTTCCAGTTCTGAGCCCTTGGCCTTCACCAATACCTAAGAGCAGGATTCCCAGCTAAAGCAGGTGTCCAAAAGGTATTTACAACATATAGGAGAGAGGAGAGCTACACTGCAGTGCACTTTTGCTTTGGTGCTTCAGCACTAATGGCAGCCACACTTTTCAATTCTGAAAAATAATAAAAGGCAGGAATGTGGTAATATATTAGAGGAGACGGTAAAAAAGAAAAAATATATGAAAAATTAATTCCCCCTTATTATAATTTTTTTCCTTAAGCTTGCACTTGCTTTTGGATTCTTTCCTTCCTTCCACACAACACAGGTATAGCTGAAGAACCAAGGGCAACTGGAACAGTACTGAGGGAGTAGTTCTGATCAAAACTGATTCACAGGAACAACTCTGACTAACCAGAAGCATGTAATATGCTCCAAAATGAGCAGAATCAGTCACACAACTGACATTAAAGGACAATGAACTGATGACAAGAAATGAAGTTCTCTTTGTTGGTAGATTTCAATTAAAATGTCCCAATAAAAGCCTGACAGGAAAAAGATGCTCAATCTTACCTGCAACCACCCCCAGAGAGACCTGTCACACAAATGAGATGGGATGTCACAGCCATAAGAGAGTATGACTTAAATGAAATTTAAATTAATTGATGTTTTAAATGACATTCTTTTAAAGCATTACCTATAGAAAATATGAGGCCTTTGCCTGCAAATTCTCTTCGTAGATCAGCTACAAATTTCTCTCTTATATGCTCCTTCTGTTAAGAAAAAAACAAAACCAAACATCAGTTACATACATGCTGTGTTGATTTATCAATGAAAAGATAACCCAAAACCACCCCAAAAATATTGAAAAAAACAATGGTTTCATTGACTTGAATGGTTACACTAAAGAGCACACCACGAAATTATGGCTTTACCTAGTTTTTCAGAAACCTCATGTTTAGAAGCAGGATGTTCATTACTCTGGATATTGGATTAAAAACATGAGCCAAACCCACCTTTCTGCAAGTAATCATTGCTATTGCAACAAAAACACCATTGTCTATTGCCTGAGATCTAAATGAGGAACTTAAACCACATAGAAGGGATTAAAATGAAAAAAAAATTCACAGATTATAAAAGTCTTTTAAAAATCATAACCTGGCCACAACTGCCTCCTCCAGGAGAGATGGGCATTTTTCAAGAGTAGTAACTCACTTTATCAAGTTCATAGAACTCAAGTCGTTCTTCCTGGCTGCAGCTCCTTCCAATGGGGGACACATTCAACATCCCATTTCGGAACTCAATGAAAGTGCCTCTGCAAGAGAATTGATTAGCAAGACAGAAAATACATGAGAAAATTGCTCAAAACACTAAATATCACACTAAATTTCCATTTAATTCTAAAGGCAGTGGGAATCAGCTGTCTCATTTACCTCTGGCACCAAGAAGTCTTTTGGACTTTGAATCTGGCAACCTCAACATCATCCTTACCAACTTTTAAAAGGATGATTTGGTTTTACAAGTGTGACTGGAGCATCCCATCAACCTCAGAGCCTGACAGGCCAGGCTGTCAGTTTTGGGGCGGAGCTGCAAAATTCACAGCAATGTGGGCAGTGTCCTGCCCTGCCTCACACAGTGCATTTCGGTGTCTTGAGCATCTGCGCCTCACACATCACACGGAGCTGGTCCAGCTGCACTTCTCATCTCTGGAAAACACTGTGCTGCTGAGTTCCAAACACGGCAGGGGAACACTCCTACTTCAACACTGAATCTCCTTCCCTCTGACATGAAAATGATGAGCCGGTGTTTCACACCCTGTGCTCCAGCTGGGAGCTTGTCTTTGTATGCATGCATGGAGCCCTGTTTCACACACACAGTGCTGTTCCCTAGGCAGAAATCACTCATTTTTCTGCTAAGCACCCTGAGCTGAGCTTTCCATCCCGGCACGGCCACACTGAGCTGTCTGTGTGCACATACCTCTTCTTTGGCAGTTTAATCTTTGCAATGTAACTCAGGCAGTAGTTGATGACATCTTGAAGGATGTCCTCGCCCAGGTGGCCCTGAATGCTCTAACAAAACAAACACCATTCAACCAAGGGTCCAGAATATGAGATTCTAAAAGCAAGTCACATGGAGAACACAGACATTGAGTAATCAGGCATGGTTAATACCACAGAGAAATAAACATGCCTTCCATCAGTAACATCAGCTGATGCTCACATGGTACTAACTAAAGGCTCTCATTTTTCTTTTTGTTCACTTTGTAACACCAAACTGTCCTTTAATGTGATTCCTACTTGTACCTGCTTCAGAAGGCAAGTGGGGGCCTCAAGCAGCAGCCCTAAACAAAAAGCTGCATTTAATGTCATAACATATATGCTATATGTATCTTATGCTATAGCCAAGTATGAAGAAATGGAGCTTGTTCCTGCAGTAAACTGGAACCACTGGTCAAGGCAGCAAACTCAGCCAGAACCTCTTTTAAATGTTTACTCTCCATTATTTATGTTAAAGATTACATGCCAAATGAATGATCCATTCAACCAGACTAACATATGAAACCAGCTGTAATTTTGGTCTTCCAAAGATTACAGATTACAGAGAACTACACTGTAGCAATAAATCAAAATCTTGTTTAGAAAATTTCTTTTTCCCGCTATAGGAAATTTCACACTTACCTGCTTGCTCAAGAATTTCCCATCTTTGTATGCTACCAGGCCATTTTCTGAAAACACGTAGTCATATTTTTCAATCACTGCAAACAAGTAGAAAGACAGTAACTCATCATTTCCCTCGTATGCTTAATGCAGAATTGTCTTATATGTTAAATAGGTTAAAATACAGCAAACATCAGCTCCTAAAGCATGAAAGTTTCAGCAGCAGAGCACCAAGCACAAGATTAATGCTAGTCCCATTTCTCACTAAGATTAACACACACCTCAAATCACATGGAGTCATTTGTTTGAGTTACCTGTGGTTTTACTTAAGAGGCTCTTCCTTGCCTGCAAATATGACTCTGCATTAAATGTAAAGAAATGATGGCACACCTCAAATATTGCAAACACCTGGCACACAGCCTGGCTAGAGAGCAAGTCAAATACTGCCCTTTTAGGTTTGTACCCTCAATGTCGCTAATCTTCAGCAGATGCCTGGGAGTTGGGACACTCTTAGCACAACACAGGATGGCATGGTTTACTGGAGACCACTCGGAAAGCAAACAAACTCTGATTTGTCTGGGCACTACAGGAGGCTACCAGTGGCATCAATTAGGTAAAGACCGTTAAGAATAAAGGACTAAGGCAAGAACCCACTGCTGTATCATAACCCCACAGTGAACACAATCAGGTCCTCGAGGGATGTGCTGGACAGCTGAGCAGCCCACACGCGTATGTCACAGACACGATTACACTGTACAGAGCAGTGCGAAACAGCCCAAACAAGGTTCTGTCACCATGGCAGGATTTCACCATCAGTAACAATCTCTTAATTTGATACCGAGATACCTGTACAGTGTAAACAGGCTGCGATTTCCAAACGCCGGTAAGTAGCTCCTCATCCTGAGTGCAACACAACACCACCAGGAAGACAGTTAAAAGCAAGGCAAGAGGAGGATGAATGGGGTTTAACCTCCACTTAACCTTCACGCCTTCCGCATTGCATCAGCCCGGCCCTTACCGTCCTCGCCCAGCTGCTCGCGGATCTTGGCTAAGTCCGAGCCGCTCACCACTCCCACCTTTACCTTCTGCCGCACCCGCTGCACGAACGCCGCCATCTCCGCCGAGATTTTCTAGGGTCCAAAACAGAGCCGTCAGATTTGCCAGAGGCCAGCGCCTCCATTCCGCAACAATCAGCACAAACCCGCAGCTCTGTGCGGCTCTTCAGGCAGCGCATTAAGT
>VXBT01005579.1:2258690-2315447 GCA_013400235.1 Oriolus oriolus
CGGCGGGCCGCGCGCGGGGCGGGGCGGGGGCGCAGCCGCGCTGAGGCGGCGGGGCCATGGCGGCGGTGAGCGCTGGGGCTGCTGGGCTGGGTCGCTCCGTATTCCCCTCCTTCTCCCTTTTCCCCATCTCCTTCCCGTCCCCTTTCTCCATCCCTGTCTCCATCCCGCCGCGGGCCGCTCGGTGACGGGCCCTTGCACAGACGCGTGCCCGCGTGTGTTGCAGCGTGGCGGGGGCGGCGCGGAACTTCTCTTCAGTTCTGCACGTTCCCGGCCTCTGCTCCCTCTTTCGGCCTAGCGCGCCCTCCCCTTTACCGTGCTTAGTCTACTTTTTTTTAATGCTTCCCTAAAATTGCCGTTTAAGTGGCTATTTAACGAGTGGCCGGTTTCAGCAGGTAGAGACAGCTTTCACTGTGATACAGACAGCGAGAGGCACGGGGTGTGTGAGGGTCGGTCACTGAGCTGACTGATAGCAGGTGTGTTAGCAGAGTTTTCCCTCCGCCTCTGCAGGGAGGGATGCCAGCACAAACACCAGTTTCCTATCAGAACACTGGTTTAAGGTTACAGTGAACTGGGGCTTGTGGTCTACTGTCTGTAGGTGCCCGAGGGACCAACTCTGAGCTCACTGATTGGGTTTAAAGAGGACTCAAAAGATGACCTGTGGGAATCTTTCCTTACAGGCTTGGCTCTGCACAGTTAGGACTAAAGGCTGCACGGCACCAGCTTTTGGGAGATATCTACAGAAGGAGCTCTGGACAAGGTCATGGAGAAGGGAAGATGCTCGCCCGCCCTGGATTTTTGGTTCATGGGAGTGTTTGCAGTCACAAACGCAGCGAGTTCGTGGTGTCAGTAATTACATCAGGAGATCACGAGAGCCATCTGTGCGTCTGTCCCATTCGGCCCCTGCTGCTGTGGTCCAACAGAAGACTGTGGATGGGAAGACAGAAGAGTTCAAACTGGTCTACAGGTTCCCGGGCATAAAGTACTGCAGGGTCCTGTCGAGACTGAAGCTGTTGCAGACTGCCACCTCCGTGGTCATGCTGCCTCCCATCTGCTACCTCTACCTGCAGGGCCAGGTGTCTCAGGATATCCTCTTCTATACAACTGGCATCGCCGTCTTTGCTGGGGCAATGTTGTATGGTATGAGCTACTTTTTCAGAAGAATTATTGGCTTAATTTACTTAAGTGAAACCGGCCAAACTGTCAGAGTGGCCCACTTGACATTTTGGGGAAGACGTAATGACATTTACTGTCCCATAGAGACAGTGGTGACTTTGGATGAAGTTGGAGATAGCAAGGAGGAGCTACTTCTCCAGTTCAAACGGTATAACAGTACAGATACTTTGTATTTTACAATTAAGTATGGCCAGATTGTAGACAGACAGAAGTTTACTCAAATATTTGGAGAACTTGTGTGACACAGCAGCTCATTTCCAGTGATTTTCCATGTTGCATGCTCATTGTGCTTATTGTTCCACGAGGTTTAAGTAGTTTACCAAACTACACATCTCTGTCTTTTTCCTGTGCAAAGCCTGCTCTAAGTGCACCCAGTGTAGAAAGTCACAGTGGTAAAGCACAGCCCACTGGATTAAAGGTCTTGCAGCTTGCATATGGTGTGAGGAGTGTCTGTTCCGTGTTGGATTCAGCAATGGCACAGCATTCCAAGTCTGAACTGTCCTTGGAATGTGCCATAGGAGGCCAAATTAGTGGGGCTGACCCTGATTGGTTGTTTCAGTTGGTCTCTTTGGTTGTTATGAAACATGAAAAAACTCTTGAAGTGAAATGCGGGAGCTGCCAGAGCATCCTCACTGCAAACTCAGTGTTTCTTTTAGCCAATTTCAGGTTGGCTGAGAAGCCTCTGGAAATTAAAGCTGGTGTGGTACATCCATATGATGAGTACTGCTGAATGTCAGAGACATGCTGCTGTGTTAATGCAACTGAGGGAACTGGGGAGGTGTGTGGGGAGTCCTGGCTTCAGGAGGCTCCTCCAGGATGGGAGTGGAACTGGGCAAAACAAGGCTGTGTGCTCCAAGAGACACTGGCAGCTCAGCTGTTAAGTTAAAGGCTGGGAGAGTATTTCAGGAGCCTCTTACAGAAACTGCCATTCTCCATCAGAATGGGAAAAGCAGCCCCTGTGTCCATGAAGGACTGTGGTCTTACTCCATGGTATTGGTATGATTCTTCCTTTTCCAAAACCTCAGTAGAAATGAGGAATTTAAACCCAAAAAAGAACCAAACCTATCACCTATAGCACGTAACACATTTTTTGAATTGGTAGAAGCAAGGTAACTCCTTACACCACTCTTCTAGCTCTAACTTCATTTGAAACTGGCAAATAAACTGACCCTCACCAATAATCTGGAGCGTTCCTTTCCTTATTCCTTCATCATGGGAAATGAAACCTCTGTTTCTTGGTGGATCAGCAGAGGCAGGTAAGCAGAATTGCCATTTAAGTGCACAGGGTAACCCTGAATTACTATTTCTTACATTGACCTTTTCCTAATGGGGTTCTGTGAGTTTAAGTTGTGGCTGATACTGTGTGGCACAGCAATCTCAAAAGAAAACCAACTGTTCCTTGGTGTAAACACCATGGCAGTGAAATACAGTGGGCGGTAAAGGTACACTGATTTTGGGAGGTTTATGTTCATCAGAATGAATTTTATATGCACTAATGGTTCAGTTTAAGCATGTACTAGGTGTAAAATGAAAAGCTCTGGAGAAGTTCAATTATAAATATTTTATTTAAGAATATTGATTACACATGATTGATGTCATTTGTTATGAATCTGTGTACAGTTACTAGTTACACCATGAAGTGTACTTAAGTATTTGTTTAAACATTTATTTGGCACTGTCCACAGTATGCTGTAAACAATATTAACTTTATATGCTTCAGCTGCAGTGCTTTCTATGTATTCTCTAATGATTTCATCAACATGTTGTACACAATTATACAGTTACTGAGTGTCAGTAAAAATTATAAAAACACCTAGAGTAGTCATAATAAAAGTGAAGATGTGGTAAGACTTCAAATTACTGGACCTTTGCTTCTGTAAAAGTACAAGACTTGCTAGAGACATTCACTAAAACTACTGCACTGATATGTTGAACAAACTAATTCCCAAAATGCTGTCAAATCCAGTTCTTGGTTTGACGTCCCTTTTGCTGATAATATGCTTACAAGGACAGTGATGACAATGAGGTTTTGTTGAACACCAGTTTTTACCAGTCCTTCCCCCAGATTTCTACAACCTCTGTTCAAAAACCTGCTCAGGTTCTGCCCAGCTGGTGCCAGCGTTCTGCTTTCTGCAGAGGTTTACAGAAATCCCACTGGGTTTAAGCTGGCAGAAGTGACTGTGCTTGAGTTTCCCATACCAGTACTTTAAAATGGGAAAACCATGATTAACGCTTCTCAAAGCAGGTAAGGAACCTTTTCACATTTTGGTAGCTGTATTAAACATGTAAATCTTTTAACTTCTCTGTCTCTTATTATGTACTTAAAAATTGTGGTCAGGTCCTGATACGGCAGCTGTAAAGTCCATTGTGGTCCCTGTTTTTTGGTGCACAACAAAAAGTTAAACTTAGTAAACAAAATCCAGATGCTCACCAAGAAAAAGAAAAAGAAAGGCACCAGATCTAGTTCAAGTCAGCCTTCAGCAAACAGTAAAGAGACATCTAAAACAATTCTCTGAAGAGAAACAAATTAATGAACTGTTGACACTTTTTTTGATCCTGTGGCTTTCTAGAAGATCTCTGAAGTATTGATGACTTAGAATACACTATTAGAACAAAAATAGAATTACTTTGCATTATAAATGTGCAGTCAGGACTAGGCCTTCACGGTAGTGGCTCTGATACCAGATAATGGCTAAGATTAAGCATTTCTGCTTTAGTTTTACAAAATACCTCAAGTATTTGTGTAGAAGTTGTAATAGATAAATTAATGGCTATTGTGTGTTCTGGGCAAATGGTAAAATCATCTGGAATCATTCTAGTCTGCTGGCAGAAGTGGAAGAATGTGCTTTGCATGGTTCTCTAAGCTTTGTCAAATTACATACTTCAGGGTAGAGTTTCCTCTGTACAAGCTTGCTCGTAAGAGAAGTCAAAAGTTTTAAAACTCATCCATGATGAGGACAAAAGGACAAGGGCTTCAGTGCCACTTGCAGTGCTGTAGCTGTGGCTGAGGGCACCAGTGCCCCTGAAGCAGTGAGTGCAGGCGGGGCAGAGCTGACAGTGCCCTGATGCAGGTGGTGTGGCAGATGCCTGTACTCGAGGGAATAAAGCTGGAAATCATTCTGTAAAATACTGTGCTTGGCAGTGGTGGAAAGCAGAGCTTTCCTTGAAACACTGATTTTATTCCAGCTGCCATTAGAGAATGGCACTCTCTGTGTGGCAGGCGTGTGACTCTGAGCGTTTGGCCACAGTTGTTGCTGCTTCTGGACGCAAATCTACCAGGGTCACCTGTGGAAACAGACTGAACCGGGTCCTGTTCAGACAGTGGAGAGTCAGGGACATGGCTGTAGGGAGGACTCTGCAGTTAACATGGCCCAGGCCAGAAGAGGGAGGTTCTAGGGAATGCACCAGGCCACATTTTCGAGGGAATGCACAGTGAGGGACAGCTGCATGTACCTGCTGGTGACCAGTGCCAATGCTCTGCCTGGGGCACGTGTGCATGGAGCAGCTTGCCTTGGGCAGGATTACAGACAGAACACAAACCTCAGTTTATGACTTTACACTTATCTTGTAAGTAGAGAAGACATGAATTAATGCAAACTAATTTCATAATCAGCTGTTCAGTGCGAGGGAACTGCTTTTTACTTGAAGTTTGCCAAGATGTCACTGAAAATGTTCAGGAAGAGGTGCGCGTGGTGATCCTTGAAGATCAGTGTTGGACGAAAACGAATGGATCTGTCTCCACAGCCTCCCAGAACAACACCTGAAATGAGAACAGAATAGGTCCTCTAGTCATTTCCATGTTTGCCAAATATCCAGAAAAATTCAGGTCTCTGAATGGGGATAACCTCACTGTGGAAGGCCAACAGAAGCTCTCCAAATCCTGCTAGCCTCACCATGATACAGCACACTGTGGTGTGAATGGCCTCAAGCTTCACAGCAGCTTAGAATAACACTGTGGGTGCCTGGAGCTGTTCAGTAAAACACTTGGAGTATTGGGACTAATCCTGACAGCAATGGAAAGAATCCATCCAGCACAGAGGTCAAACAGCATCTTGAGATTTCAGAGCTGCAGTACTCTACTGGTCGAGTATCTTGGTGCCACAACAAGACACAGGAGGTTTCTTTCCAATTTAATTAGTATTTAATGACAAAAAGTTACAATGTCTCAGTGCCAGCAAACCTCTCCTTGCAGTGCACTTTTTACCCCAAAATTAATTATTGAAAATGTTTGAGCAATGAGAACCCGTATTACTAAGCTGAGCTTACCCTGTCTCAAAGCAGAGCCTTGCTTTACCATGAAACAAACCACTTGCGTTCTCTCCCTGCTGGCTTTGTTTCCAAGAACAAAAAATGGTGTCTTTTACACTCCAAAATTTTGGTTTCACCACAGTTGAGATGCACCCTGCCTGCTTCTTTCAAAAGATAGGAGTAACAGCAAAACCAGACAGCAGCAAACACAGGGCCCACACAGTTAAATTTAAATTCAAAGAGATTGTTAGGTGTGGATCCCAAGGTTCCCCTCCTGATACCTGGGGCTGTCTGCAGCTGTAAAAGTTCTGTGGGAAAAGAGGGATGTCACTGTAGATCTGTGCCCATTTTAGGCACTCGTATTTCATCATTAGGTATTCCTAGGTATAGGAATTATGTATTTATGAAACTCATAGTTCTCCCTGTGTTTTCCTGAGTGACATTAACTTTCTTCTAACTTTCCTGTTTCTAGAAGTAAGCCAAGCCCACAGGCACCAAAGGTCACTGCAGAGGACTATGAAACTGGTATCACAAAAACTCATGCCCTCCACAGATCTGTTCCAGTAACCTCAGACCTGTAGAGATTGGTAAATGCACACACCATGCAGACTGCTCTGAGATCTCTGACAACAAGTATTTCCAGAAAAGTCTAAATCCAACTTTGTAATATCACTGCTGTCCTCTGATACTGAAATACACATACACCATATGAAAAGAAAAACGTAAAACATTACCTGTGCTACTGTTTGTCACATGAAGCTCATCCACACACACAAAGCTTCTTACCTTTGTTTCTGGCTATTATAATTAACTTGTTTCTAGTTGCATCATTTGGAGTGTCAAATGAACAGAATGTTCCTCTTCCTCTCACTCTGCTGATGAGATGGGGGTAACGAGCCTGCAGAGAGAGGAGAGAAGCACATGGCAGGTGCTGCAACAGAGGGCACCTGGTGGCAAGCCTGGCTCTGCCAGCTGGGAACCCTTCTGCCTCCTCGCTCCACTGGAGTGGAGCGTGGCTCACACAGCCTCATGTCCTGCTCAGCCTGCAGAGCCCAACACAAAGCAGGGAGGGAGAATGAATCTGACCCATCAGCTGGGTCAAGTAAAATATTCTTTGGAACAAGTGTAACACACCTTACTTTGATCTACAGTGGACTCCAGGAAAACCTGAGCATAAATCATCTGCACTGGGGCTAGAAACCAGCTCATTCTTACCCCGCACTAAGACACTTGCCAGTAGCATCTGCATCACTTACTGTCAATAACAATCCTCATCTTTTGGAAGAGCAATCTTTTGGATAGGACTAGTTGTATTCTGGCCCTCCAAAATATGAGATTACAGTATTTTCTGTTCTCCTGCCTGCTGTGTCTTAAAGCTGTGGAGAGAGCAGAGACTGTGTTTGGGATTGTCCTGTGCAAAATGCCTTTGGGAGGTGAGCACTGCAAGCCTATCCTTAAATGCCTGTCTGTAGAGCTCCACAGTAGAAGCTGTAAGGAATTTCCCTTAAACAATGGAGGGAAAGCTACAATTTTCTTATTTCAACAGCCCAGGAGAATTGGAAAAAAATAGGAAGGCACCTTCCTTGAAAAAGAACTTTCGGACAATGAAATACCAGCTGCTTATGGTAACAAAACCTTCTAGCAAAGTAATTTAATTACCTGCAGTTCATACCTTAAGGTATTGGGGACCACCTTTTATTTTGGATTAAGCTATATAAACCCAGCATTTTTAAGTCAGTAAAAGAAAGTTTACTTCAGTTCCAAATGACACAGTTATTCAGGCTCGTGTTGAAGTTATTATAATGGTCTAGACCCCATCTGGAGTTCCTCAGTCCAAGTGTTTAAACTGGATGAGGTCAGATCCTACCTCATCAGCAAATTTCTCCTTCTTATCTACAATCCTTCCAGATGTTTACCTGCAAATCCAGCAGCCCAGTCAGTAGTACTTTCCCAGCGTGGGCTGCATTGTTTAGAAGGTCTTCTGTTTTAATAACCTTAATGACTTCAGCAAGCATAAGGTTCTTGGATGGATCTCCAAGCCAGGTGTTAAAAATCCGGTAGGGCTTGGGAAAGGGTGGAAAAAGAGTTGTGGAACATGTTAACAGGCAAATCACTATAAATTAAGAAAAGCAAGGCATCACACTGGCAATGCAAACATGGTATATGAAAAGGCATGCACTAATCTCACCAACCCCCTTTTTTTATCTTGTAAAGCAAAATCCCACTGCCCTGCTGAGCTGAAACACAGGGTGACTACTTCATGCTTCTCATTTAGTGCACTCTACCTGGCTGCTCTGACATCTCATTGAAACACAGCTATAGATGACAGGAAATAAGCATCATCTATACAGGCTTTTACATCAAGCTTTATGTTCTTCCCCTTAATTTTACATTTTTCCATTTATTTTATCTAAAATGTAGAATCTGTAATGCTGACAGAATCTGTAATGCTGACATACAAGCTCTGAAGTTCCCAAGTTGCCCTACAGGAGAAGGTGTCAGTCTGTGGTTGGATTTTGCACTGAAGGTTTGTTCCATTAGGCTAAACCCAGTTCTCTCTGGGTTTAGTTCCTCTCCCCCCCACCAGCTTGATGACCTTGGTGGCTGACAACAACTGGAATAAAAGTGAAGAAGTGATGACAACTGTTGTGTGAGCACACAGCAAGTTTCTGTACAACAGCAGCCCCATCCAGCTGAACCTGCACTGCTGAAGGAAACCTTGTCCCTTCCACAGATGTTACAGTCACTCCTCACCAACTAGCACAGAGTTCAAGCTTCACTGAAAAATCTTACAGCGTTTGGCCTGAACTCCTCTTTGTGGAAAAATCCTCCCGTCATCATCTTCTTGCTGAATGTTACCACATCAGCTGGGTCATCCAGGCCCCAATGCTCGTGTGCCCAGAACTTCCCTGTGCAGCCGCATCCCGTCTGCACCTCGTCCACCAGGAAAGCACAGCCATGCTGCAGAGACAGACGTGAGGAGCAGGGAATGTGAGCCCTCCTTCCCAAAACAGAAACACCTCCCTTGGTGAACACATAAACACAAGCCACTCACAGGCAACACCCCTCCTTCCTCTCCCCTCTTCACTGCCCCAACCTCCCCTCCCCACTCCCTCCACCAATGCCACTCACTGTGCATTAGATTTCACAGTTAAAAATTCGGCTGTTTTTTCAGGAAGGCGCTAGAAACTTGTTCATGAAGTACATGTTTTAATATGGTCTTGAGCATTTCTAGAGGAGACCTGGAAACATCTGGGAGGAGCAGAGGTGGCATTTTCAAAGCCCCTGAGGGAATCAGGGTGTCATTTCTAGGGGCTTTGTTTGTTTTACATAGGAAGTCTCTGGCCCCAGTCTGAGTGGGGCATTAGTGGCACAGAGGCAGTACCAGCAGCATGAGCTGTTCAGTTTAGGGGGCCTTTTCAGACAACTCTCCTGAAAGAGCTACTCATATGAGCTGGCAGTGTAGGGTTTCTATGTGAAGGACTATTTTGCCCAAACTTTGTGACAGGGAGAGCAAGCTGTATCACAATACTGTATTTAAAAACAATGGATACTTCTGGCAGTATCTCTTCAGCACACAGATGTTTTGAAGGTGAAAAAAAGCATGGAGTAAGTATTACTGAGGCTCATAGCTTCTAAATAGGTAACTTTACATTCCAAGTACCAAGACATCTGTCCTTTTCATGGTTTTATTGGAAAATCAGCACTATGGCTGGACTCAAGTTGTGTTTCAGCTTTTTTTTGCAATTAAAAACATGTCATTAAAAATTTATACTTTTCACAACCTGCGTTTTCATAAATTGAACCTCCTCAACCAACTAGCATTATCATTTAAAGAACACACCTGCAAAATTCATAGCTAATATATCAGAGTAATTTCTCTCACACTTTGAAATTAGAAGATAATTTATTGGACCGAGGAAATCATTAGGTGTGAATCAAATGGAAGAGAGCAGGGATTGCTTCTCTGTGGTACATAACTACCCCAACTGCTGCTAAGGAGGCCTGGGAAGCCCTCCAAGAGCCTGGGGCACGGCAAGGCCTCTGGAGACACCCACGATGTGTGGGTGCACGTTTAGCTACCACTGAGTGCCCACAGAAATGTTTTATTACCTTTCTGGCAATATCTCGCAGCTTTCTGAAGAAGTCATCTGAAGCATGATTGTCCCCACCCTCCGACTGTATTGGTTCCACAACGATTCCAGCCACAATCTTCTTCTTTTTCCTGTACTTTACAATCAGGTCTTCCACCTGTAAAACAAACATTTATAGTACATTCTCCTTCCAGAACATTTGCACATTTCCTCCCAACAAGATTAAATCTCAGCAGAACTTCAACTCTGCACAGTCATTCCTGGCTATAAAGGTGCCAGGAGGCACAAAGGATTAACAAGAGGTTCCTCCAGCATTTAACACTGCCTTCTTGTTCCTGAATGGGTTTAAATCATGTCCTAACCACACAGTAACTAGTTGCACATTTATCTACAGTGCTGTGAAAGCTCTAGCCAGGTTCAGCTGGCAGTGTGGTGAGCACTACTGCAGCTCACTGTGCCACTGCTGTCATTCCACCTAACTGACATGGAAGGGGATAGATTTTGTCAGAAACCAAAACTCTGCTAACGTATTAGAAAAGATAACCTGGAAAATTTACTTTTTACAGTCACCCACTTCAAATATATTAAAATTAATCAGATGAAATAGTGCAGAAATCCTGTTGTTGTAAGGGGCTGATAGATAATTCCCATTAACCTCATAGTGCCATTTGCTGCAATTAGTGGTGTGTTTGTGCTTGAAATCCCCCTCCCAGCTCTCAGGGCCACAGCCCCTGCAGGCTGTGCAAAGCAATGGTTTCCAAAGGGGGCCAGCAAACCAAGCACAGACTTGCTAAGAAAATGTTTGGCTTTTTGGTTTGTTTGTTTGTTTTTAAAATAATGGCTTCCAGCACTGCATTTCTCCCACCAAAGCTACCCTGGAGCAGCCCCAGGGAAGCCATTTGCTGTGCTTTCTGTGTTCTCTGAAGTGAGGCAGGTTTGGCTAAGTGGACTCGCAGGTCCATCCCTGAACCATCAGAGCTTTATGCCAGAGGCTGCCACTGAAAGGCTGGAAAGGCTGAAATACTCTGAGAGGTTGTCTCTGCAGAGAGGGTTATCCACACTGCTCTCTCTCAGTCCATGGCCCCTTGGCAAGAGCTGGCGGACGAGTTCACTGTGACACAACAAAGTTCTGAGGTGAAATTTCACTTTGGTGTCACTCATACAGCCCTGTGCTCCCAGTAAGCTGGCAGGGAGAAAGGCCTGATTGTAAACAACAGTGAGTGCTGGTCCAGTCACAGGCTGTTCCAATCCCTGAAAACATTCTTTCAGTGAAAAGCACTAATCCTACCAACACTATTCATTATTTCAAATCAAAAACAACAGAAAGCTGCCAGTGAATTTTTTACCTCCTCTAAACAACGGGCTTCTTCCTGTTGATTCTCTTTCACAAAGTCTTCCAGGGGATACTTCAGCCTTGGAAATGGAGCAATAGGCCAGTCCAGTGAGGGAATGTCCAGTTTGTGAATTGCTTTAGAGTGGGTTGTAGCTAAGCAACCTAAACCCAGAGAGGGAAAAATTAAAATGATACCTATCTAGGAACAATACAAGAAAAAAAACTACCAAGAGGTGAAAAACGGCCTGACTGTAGAATTCTATTAAATGCTTTGTGTTTTTACTGTTTTCTGAAATACTGGATAATTGGATTTAGTCAGGCTTAAATGGATTGCTCTAGATTTTAAGCATCAGTTTCCACATGCACTGTTCCAGAAGAGCAGAAGAACCTCTGTCAGTCTGAACACGTTGCTCAGACAAGGTGGGTTTCATCCCTCCAAAGACAGCTGCTTCCAAAGCTCACAGTTGCAGCACTCTCAGGTAACATGCTTAGAACAGGGATTGAGCTGGTATGAACCAGTAAAAGTGAGTGACAGCATGTTTGTGGTGATTTTACCCCAGGAGTTAGATTTTCGTGAGTATAGACAGGAAACTGCGGATTCAGAATGAAAATAAGAGCCAGTCTGAAAAGAATTTTTCAAAAAATGTAAGATCAATTCCTACTGTCACCCAAACATTCTGTTTCAGTGCTGGTGGGGCTTCCAAGACAAACCTTAATGAACCTGTCTCTTCTCCACTGGTACTATGTGTCTAAGGACAAGCACAGTGAGCTGAGGGTCCCTGCAGGGGCTGAGGGGGGGACAAGGGACAGCTTACCCAGGGTCCTGCCGTGGAAGCTGCCCATGAAGGAGAGCATGGCGTAGTCGGGGCAGCCGGGGGGCTGCAAGCAGAGCACACACAGGGGTCAGCGAGGGGCTCACACACCCCCTCACTGCCCCCTGAGCTCCTCTTCCATCAGGCACCACAAATTGTCACAGCCTCCCCTTCAACGAGTACATTGGTCACCCCCTAAAGCCTGCCCCAGCTCCCAAACCCCGGCACTAACAATAATCAGTCCTTGGTGCTCTACGCCGTGGCCTGACATCACTGCACAGGTGAGCCCACACAAGGCTGAGCCTTCAGCACAACCACCCCTTTTGACACAGATTAGGAGCAGCTCTTTATGGGGTGGCTGTGCCCGGGGGTGGCACTGGGGCTGTAGGGGTTCAGCGAGGAGAGGCTGGGGCTGCCCTGTGCTGGGGTCCACGCATTCCTGATGACTCACTGACAGTTGTTGGGAGCAGTCTGTATTCCACCACTTCCTAAATTTACAAAACCCAGATGCCACTTCACATGTAGCAAACTGAACTTTTCCTCCCAATCTTCCATTATAAGCCCAAGCCAGTGGTACATCTGTAGGTGTGGTAAAGAACAAATGTTACCTGGTTAATAACGCAAGATTCCAGTTCTTCTTTTGTGACATTATTATGGCCCCTCTCCTTGTTCTGCAAAAAACCCAAACAACCCAACATGAGAGTTCCTGTAGTTGTAACCAATGCATTCATGGCTGAACTACAAACCAGTAATGCTGGTATTCACGACTGGAGTCAAGAAAGACCCTGACTGTGGCTTTCACATGCTGACTGCCATCTGCATTTTCTTTATTTCCTTTTCCTTATAACTTCTAAAGTTGTGTCAATATAAAGTAAAAGCTTAGATGAAGACGTTTTAATAAAGATTTTATACTAGATTGAATATAAAGAACATCATGAGCAAGATAACCTCCAAGCCTCACTCTGCTTTACAATAACAATTCTGATGAGGAATAAATACTCATTTCTACATCTAAACCTACAAAAACCTCTTAATGTTTTACTTACTCTGTACCATATGAATATTGCTTTGAAGGCATTTTCATTAGAGCAGGATCCACAAGACATGGTCATCACCTGTGACAGACCCTTAGGAGCCACCTGTCAGCAAAGACAGAAAACTGCTCTGAAATACTGAGCACAAGCATAGTGCAAAGTGATAATAACTGTGATAATAACAGTGATCAGTCCTTAACACCATGGACTTCAGTATAGTGGGAGACCAACCATGCCTGGGGTGAGCAAAGCCAGCGTCAGCTGAGGATAAGAGGGTTTGACTCAGTTTCAGTCCTATGGGTCTTCAAATTTAAATCAAGACAAAGAGAAGCCACTTATCCCACTATCTCTTATGAAAGCACAGTGAACAGGGGTTAGTGAAACTGTGTTTCCTCATCTGTTTTTGAACCCGTAAGACAAGAGGCTGCATCTGTGCAGAGCTGATGTGCCACGTTCTCACATTCAGCTGTCAGCTTGGGGAAAAGGGTTTGATCTCATTTCTTGCAGTGGGAAGGCAATGGATGAACAGCTACTCTGTGAGGTTTCCTATTAAAACCCATAACATCCCTTGATATGCCTGTGTCCCTAAACCCAGAGCATGGTTAACTCATCCCAGCTATCTCAAACTTACTGATAGCAAAGACTCCTTCAGTTTTTCTGTAAAGTTCTCTGGAGGTAAAATCCCTAGGGCAGGTCTGTTGATAAAAGTGCTCTAAAAAGACAAAGGAACAGGAATTGTTAGGTCTTACATGGAAAATATGTTGCTATCAAAGCAGTTACATTTTATTCTAATTACAAATACCAGGCAGAAATCTGCATCATGGCACAAGTAGTTTTAAGCTAGGGATTAATATTCCTGCCTTAGCATGTTTTTCTCTCTAATCCTTACTACTTTCTTCTTGCAGGACACCTTAGGAAAGGTGCATGCTAACTCATACTGACGTTACCTCTTCAATATTGCCATTTTAGTTGCTCAATCTCCATTTTCCTTATACACAGGAAATATGCTTTAAAATCTTTATTGCTTGCTTTCAGTTTGAGTAGCTAAATTCAATTAGGATAGCAGCATTCTCATCCTTACTGAGCTTCAAGACAGACCATTTTGGAACACTGGGAAGGTGGAGCCAGGCTCCAGGCTCTTCAGTGGAAGATGAGAAGCCATGGGCATGAATCAAAGCATGAGAAGCGCTGATTTGGGTATAGGGAAAAGGTTTTTCACCAAGAGAACAGTGAAGCAGTGAAACAGGCTGCTCTTCTTGGAGGTTTCCTAGGTCCCAGATAAAGCCCTGAGCACCCTGGTCTCATCTCACAGCTGCCCCTCTTGGAGCAGGAGGTTGGCCAAGAGACCACCTGAGGTCCCTTCTAACTTTACTGGCACTGTGAACTGGCCACATCAGGATTCACACCTTTGGGAAAGGTAATTTTGGTGTCAGGGAACAGCAGCCTGCTGCCCACACAGGGGTTTCTGTTGCCCACAAAGGGATTTCTAAGGAGCAGCTCTAGAAAAAGCCCCTCAGCCTCCCCAGTCCACTAATGGAGATGAATGTCACATTTATGCAATTAATTTAAATTGTGTCATGGATTAAAATCGATTCATTGCTGCTCTTAGTCTTTGTGGGTAATCTTATTCGATTCATACCGTGCTACTCTTTATTTTAAATTAAATTTTCTCAGAGAAGGACAAGCTCAATAAATTTGCCAACTGCCAAGCAGCTTTATTTGCCCTTTTCTTTTGTTTGTCGTTTTTCTTGTTGAACAAGTAATGGCTCAAATTAAAGGCTGAGCTTCGATAATTTAAGTCTCAATGGGTCTCCAGAGGGGACACACAGCCTCCCCCAAAACACTCATATTTTCAGTGCAGCTCAAGCTTGCACATTTATCAGCATCCTTCAGTCTCTCTCCTCGACACAAGTACTCATTCTAAGAGGTGTGAGGCACAGCAAGAGGTGTAGGTGGTCACACTGTACCTGTGAGGACATTTCATCAGGATTCTTAGGGAACAACAAGATAGAACACTAGATGAGCTAGGACTTTGTAAACTGTTCAAGTTTGTTACTTCCAAAACACTGTTTCAACAGACCCAAGCTTCAAAGAAAACCTAAGCATGGAGGTTACTGACAGGTTAACACAAAATTTGCGTTTAGTAGCTATGAGAAATCTTACTTGACTTTTTATCTCAGTTCAGAAGTAAATTTTCATATCAAGTTTAAGAGAGAAGGCATAAATTCGTTGTGAATTTGATTATGGGTTGTCACAGTCAATTGACAACATTTGCCATTAAGCAGAGTAGTTTTTTGTAGTTAATGAGATACCCAGAACCGAGAAAAACAGAACATTGACATCAGGGTGCTGTGGGCTCAAAGGAACAGATGCACATTCTGTGTTTGTAGCTGGCTATAGAGAGGGTACGTGGAGCATTACAGACAAACCAAATAAAAAGTCCCTCCAGGAAAACACCAATCCCTTTGCTAACACTAACCAAAGTTGTGCCACTCGTGTGGGACTTTGGAGGAGTTCCTTCCCTGCAAGCTTCCAGGAGTGTTACCTGCCCTTCCCCAGTGGGCAAATCAGCAACTGCCACCAGCAACAGGGCTCTTTGATTTTTTTTATTGGTTTTGGGATTTTTGTTTGTTTGTTTGTTCTTTTTTTTTGTTTGTTTGTTTTTAAAATCTGGCTGCAGCCTGCTGCTGCATCATAATGAAGATATTATTCTCAGAAATCACCTTTATGAGTTAATATAAGTATTCATAAATATTAGACCTTCCAAAATATCCAGATCTGCTTTTGATAACTCCAGCATTTCTAGTCCTGGTATTTTGTTGGGGTTTTTTGTTTGTTTTTTTAGCTTGAAGTATTTTAGTTCTGGGAAAGGCAGTACTTCTCATCCTGAAGACATGAGTACACCATTAAGGAAATCAGCTCAGGGAACTCAAATGTCTGCATTTCTTTGCCCTGCTGGAGTGCACTTAGGAGACGGGAACCAGTCACCATTCCCAACTTCTAAAAAACCCTAAACTTCCCATAGCACCTTCCAGATGTAACACACCATGTCCAAGATACTGTGTTGTCTCTCAAGGTCTTGTGTTTGCTTTCAGGCTCAAAAATTTTCACTCAGAGAATATTACTAAAGTGGTTAATTGGAGACACTATGAGCTATGATTTAAATGTGGCTGCAAACCTGTCAAGTGCTTGCATCACCCAAATGTTTACTTTTTGTAAAACATCCCAGAGGTTTTGGTGTCTTCTTAAACACTACAAAGCTCTTTTCATCTAGGGAGAAGTAAAGCAATCAGATCCTATCATACATTAAATTGAATCATTAGCATTCACCCTCAGTATAAGAAAAAAGAGAAAGCACACAACAAGGAGGGAGAGAACTCCTTCACGTACTTAATGTTTTAATTCACTTACCAGGTTCTGTGGCTGCTGTAAAAGCTTTATCAGAGAGGGATGGCTGTAACCTAATTAAAAAGAACAAAGAAAGCAAGCAGTTCTTTCTATCTGGTTTCAATAAAGTAACGCAAAGCATAATCTAGAGAATAACCATAACTTAATGCTTGACTGTTTCTGTGTAACTTGCATACTTTTAACTAATAACAGGACTTCTTTTGAAGCAGGACAAACCTCTGGGCCCTTTGTCCCTCACAGCCTGCCTGGGTGCAGGGCAGCCTGTCCAGCACAGCACTGCTGTTCGGCGCTGGGTCACTGCTGCGTGCGCCGAGCACGTGCGGCACACCCAGCCCTGAGAAGGCCTGGGATTCCAGCAGCATTGTGCTCGTGGCTCGACAGCACTCCCTGACACCTGTGCCAGCTGGATGGCCCTTGTCAGCACCCTGCTCTGCAGTGGTCTCTGAGCACACCCTGTGCCAGCTGGATGGCCTTTGTCAGCACCCTGCTCTGCAGTGCTCTCTGAGCACACCCTGTGCCACCTGGATGGCCCCTGTCAGCACCCTGCTCTGCAGTGCTCTCTGAGCACACCCTGTGCCAGGCGCTGCTGAACCCGGCTTAGAGGTGTGCACGCCCCAGCCTCACCATTAGCACATATACACGCATAAACACACTCACAGGCACCTGCAGGCTTGGGATACAGATTTCACCCCTCACAGGCAGATTCTTGCATGATCATCTCAGTCCTACCAGAAGGAAGAGGCTGACTGCACAGCCAGCCATGCACTCAAAACCCATGGGCTCCTGAGCACCCAGATCCCTACCCTGGCACAGCCCATTAGTTATTCCAAGACACCTGTCTGGGAATCTTCCCTTCTCAGTCACAGATTTACATATCTCAGCAGTGCATCACCCTAAAAAACCTGTTTGATAAATTGCTGTCACCTGCTAAAGAAGGAGGTTCTACACTTTTCACTTTCTCTCATGACCAGCTTTTTTTTTCCCTTCCCATTTCCTTACTTTGACAAACTTTTGTTTGGCAAAAGTTGCAACAATGTGTCCTTTTTACTAAGAAACTAAGATAGCTTCAGTTTTAACACAATGAAGGTGCTTAATTTATACTCATTGACATTCAACAAGATAACTTGCTTGCTTACAGGCAAAACCAATTTATCTGCTGTAAAAAAAAAAAATCTTCAAAGGAGGCCAGAAATTTCATTTTAAGCCTGATCTCTAATGTATGAAATGCCAACACCAGAGATTAACATCATCTTTTAAATTTCCTTGTAGAAACAGTTGGAAACCTCATCTTCCCTACTGCTCAAGAAGTCAGACCATGCTAATTTTGTTACAAAAGCTTATTGTGCTTCTGAATCCCCATTCCAGTGGAATGACAACGGCCCTGATTATACTGTTTGAGCAATGGAGCATTAGGCTACTGTGTTAACAAATCAATTATAAATTCAGTTTTGAATATTTCAGCTGAAAACAAGAAAATATCCATATTGTTTTAGCAGCATGTCATGCTGATAAATCTGTTAAAGTTATTATGAAGATAATAATAGTGGCTATGTGGGACACAGAACAGCTAAATCTGCATGGCATCTGCTGTCATGGGAGGAGTTGTTCACCTAGAGGGAATGACACACTGAGAGCTGTGTCCTTGAGAACTGCACCTGTGGCTGCCCCTGAGAGGCCCTTTGAGAGTAAATCAAGTGTTTCAGAAATCTCCAAAGTGCACAGAACTCTGTTGTAAACAGCTGCCATTGTTTAGGAAGCTCAAAGATCAGCTCTGGTATTGCTTGTAAGAACTTGTAATCCTGTTGCTGGCGTTAACTGTATGTGAATATCTTTGTATCTTCTCTTATGTAACACAAACTTCTATTACCCCTGATTTACCCTTTTGCACCCCCACAGAATCTCTCTCCCCCACAGAATCTCTCTCCCAACCTCTTCACTTCAGGCCAAGTGGCCTGCTCTTCCTCCTAACACTCCCTCATCCTTGTGCCCCCCCAGACAGGCCCCAGTGAAGGAAGAGAGGATCCTCAAAGCCCAACTGCTGTGAAAGAGTCGGGCTGTGTGTGACAGAAGCTGAGCTGGCACGTGGGTTCAGTCAGGAACTAACACCAGGAAGAACTAAATGCTTGAATAACCATTATATAACTGTGGTAGACAAGTCAAACAGCTCCAGGCTGGGATGGCAAACAGGCACTAACTCATTTCAGTGCCATGACCAGCACAAGGGTTTGCAGCGTTACAAATGAGCTCTCAGAAGTGACCGAGCTGGCTCTAAGGGAGGGGCACCTGCTCCATCACTCTTGCTGTGTGTCTGGATCAGTGTGACAGGAATGTACATGTCCTCCAGGCTCATGAATGTGCCTGTCTGCAAAAAGAAAAACAACTAGAGCCTGCTGAAATAATGAGATGGAGAAAGCCTAAAGAATCATTTGAACTGAGCAGCAGGCTGCTGTCAATATCAAACTACACCTCCCTGCATCTCCCCAAACAAAACAGACCTTCCCAGCACTGAAAAACACATTGTTTCATTTGTTATTCCAGGATGTTTCCCTGCAAACACGTCAATAGCATCCCTCTTGCATTTGGCTCCATGGGGTTTCTAACTCTATTAGACAGAATAGAGGCAGGATGAAAGGACTATGCTGTGCTACAACTGCCCACAAAAGTGTGGTAAAAAGCTATTTTAATTTTTGTTTTTCAGCAAGAGACAGCCCAGAACATCTTTGCCTAGAGGTTTTTTATACTTTATTTCTTATCTCGCCACACAGACACTTATTACTTCTCAACCTCTGCTGATAAATATATTCTAGTGTAACAGATCATTATTAAATCTTCAGGAGTCCTGACAGATTCATGAAAGGTTTTATTGGATTTACTTGCAGGGAGATAAGCACAGATGACTAACAAGCACCTTGTGATCTTGTTTTGCTCTCCTAATCCAGGCCCTACCTCTGTCACCAAGAGGGACATTATTAGTAACCTGGGCAGCTTCAGATAGTCTTGTCATTCAGTACAACTGAAACTTATCAATTAATGTTGTGTGTTAGACTTAGGTCAGCCTGTATGTAATTAATTTCCATTTAGTCTTTGTTGCTGTACATCCCAGAGCCATTATCTGAGAAGCTGTATGAAGCACTGCACTGAAGTTCCTTTGGGACTGAGGAACATGTTCCCTAGGATGAAAACCCAGCTTGTCCTCAGCAGGCACTGCCACATGTGAAGGAGGAACTGCATGGCTCTGGAGGGTCAGTCACAGCACTGGAGCCTTGTCTCTATGTCACCAGTTTCAATCAACCAGAGAAGTAAACTGCAGAGCCCCTGCTCATTTCAAAAAGATTTCCTCCATAATACTTTAATATTTTACACACAAAACTATATTAAAAGAGGTATGCTTGCACCATCAAGCACCAGAAGGTCAGAAAGCTTCAATGCCCTGTCTGTGCAACCTGAATTTCATTCTTTTGGAGTAGGCACTGACTTTCACACTTTGGAGTGTGCATTTGACTACACGACCAAGACTTGCTTCTCCAAATCAGAATTTCTTGTGTGAAGAATGGGAAGCCATGAGCACTAAATGCATCTCCTTTTCCAGAAACCTAAAATCAGAGCTCATTGGCATACAAGCATTGCGCTCCTCTGTCTCACCCCTATTTCCACATGAGCAGTGGCCAAGTTATCTCAGTGCAGCCTGAAAGACATGAAGTAGTGAGAACTCATGTTGGGGGAAATAAGCTACAAACACTGCAGGGTTCTGAAATGATTACACTGATTGAGTCCTATAGGACAGCAAAAATACTGTCTGCAAAGAAGACTGGGATAAGTGAACACCCATTGCAGTCACAAGGTCTTAGATGCCAAAAATTCGGTAACAACCTGCACATCATCAAATTCTGTTTCCCAGGAAAGGAGGCCTGTAGGGATGATTTTGAGTCATCACAGTTTCTATACATAGCACAAGATCTATCTTTTAAATTACCCCAGCACTCCTGCTCTTTTTGCTTCTGCAGAAGTGTATTTTTAAGCAGCTGGGAGGAACTATGGATGAGGAGCAAACAAACTGGACTGAACTGAACTCCTACTGAAACCTGTATGCCTTGCAGTTAGGGCTCACATTTCTGCCTCGCTTCTGCTTGAAAGGCTTCACAAAGCAATCAGCTGACTTTCCCAAGCACTTGCCAGGCCCCGTGTCTGCCCCCTCAGACAAATGAGCTGCCACCTTCGATTTCAGTCAGCGCCACAGCTCAGTGCTGGGGCTTGTTTCATCCTGCTGCAGTCCCCATGGCCCGCTCCTTTTTATCCCCACTTATTTTGAGATAGAAATGTTAACTAAAGCCTATAATTTCATGTTAAAATGTCTATGCTATGCTGGTTAATGTTTAAAACAGTAACATACTGTTACAGAATCACAAAGTCACAAATCCAAGCCAAAGACAACCTGAATTGTGGAACTTGCACATTCAAATTGATATTAATACTAGAGATTCTTCCAGGCACCAACACACACTTTAAGTGAGCTTTAGGTATTGAATTCGTAGTTTCTTCAGCTATCCAAACCCCCCACTAAACAATACACAGCAGTGAGCTGTCCCTGATCACAACAAGGTGTTCATTATGTCACCTCTGCTTTTTTAAATTAATTAACCAACTTCCCTGGTAGTGCCTGAGATAAGAAAATGACAGGTTGAGGACAAAGCAAAACATTTTGGTACAACCGCCTCCTACCTATTGGGATGGAAGAAATCTGAGAGTAGAGATCCAACATACGATTGCCATCTACATCTACGAGGTAGTTCCCTCGGCTCTCTTCGTAATTGCAAAAGAAGTGCACAGCTTCTGCATTCTTCAAGGAAAAAAAACCAATTAGTGCTTTAAAAAGTGGCAGTATGTAGGAAGGTGCAACTAACAGTTATACAGCAGAATCTGATAAAAATATCTAATGCTAGGATAAAAGGACACATTATATTCACTGCATGGGAATTAACTGCACAGCTATTTTTATAATGACTGTTAGAAGCGCAAGTCTTTACTTTTTCTACAGAATGAAGCACAGACTTGGAGAAATTGCTCATCTTAGGAAGGCAATATGTACTTAGGCTGACATACTTCTAAACCCAAGTCCTAATATATCTTGTTTTTACTGGCCACTCTGTAACAACTCCCAAGTTTTCCTTTAAACGCACAAGTTTAAACACATATGTTGAAAGAAAAACCCCTGATGCTAACAAAATGATCCTGCAGTGTTCAAAATATACTACAAAAGATTTTATTCAAATGCACATATAAACCACACATAATGTACTCAGTGTGGAAACCCAGTGTTTCACCTTTTTCTGTGGCACAAACGTACAAACCAGGATTTTAAAACAAGTTCTGAAATCAAAGTATTAACAACCCCCAAAACACAGAAAACTTGACAAATTACCTGAATGCCATTCAGCTTCTTCATTAATTCCTGCAGAAAAACAAATGTCAGAGTCTCAGGTGTGTAATTAGCAAATACTGATGGAGAATGTATGTTTCTTTTTTTTGATCCCATAAATCATATGCAAACTTTGTAGTCCTGTGTGCTTACCAGGCAACTCTACTTGCCACAGGAACTTTCATGGTGCATCTTGCAAATATTACAGTCAAAACTATGACCTGTGGCATGCAGAGCTAAACGGGCTGCAAACACAGTTTAACTGTAAATCTCCAAAAAGGGAAAGCTGCCTCTTCTATATTGACCAACTGAACTGAGAAAACAAGAGAGAAATCAGAAAATAAGAGAAGCCAGAGTCACACAGAAGGGATACTGGTACATTGGTTCTAGAAAAACAGCTCCTTTTTATTGAAAACAACAAAAAACCTCACAAAACCCAAAAACCCACCACATGCACAAATGCTGACTCTGCCAGAGTAAAACAACGTCCAGTAAACTGAAACTCTTGCTTCATTTCAAAACCAAAGCATCATTTCACATCATAAGTTTCTGTTTCAGCAGGAGCACAAGTGACCAAGCCTGATCAGATGTTTTATTAAAATGATGCTCTTTTGCTTTGAATTATTCCATATGGGAGCTTGGCAGTTGAGATTCAGATCTGCCTCAGAGAGGGGCATTTCATTCATGAGCTTTTCATTCTCAACCTCCTGATAAAAGTGAGTGTAGAATGGAATTATGGAATCATGTTTATTCATATCAGATTTGAGTTTTGAAATGAAATCTGTTTTCTAGCAAGCCAGACACAGCTAAAGATAAAAAAAATCAAGTTACTATACTTTGGAAACTTACTCTAGATCGTGGTCCAGGAACTTCTGTCTTCATCAGAGGTCCATCATAATCAAAATCCACATCAATTTTAGCTGCAGCTTGACTGATATACCTGCGTCCTGTAAGAAATAATGAAAACCTGAGTACACACCATATTTTCTGTCCTCTCCTCTCAGAAGATACATCCATACCTTGCCTGACTGAGAACACTTGACAGATGAGACCAATTACATTGAACTGACTAAAGTGAACTATGTATTTCATCTTTGACCAGTCTTAAAATAAAACTAATACCAGTGAGCTGGCTTAAAAAAAAAAAAATTGAGGGAAATGACAAGGCAACCCTAGAGAAACAGAGGCAAATCCTACTGCAAAGTACAGGATGACTGAGAGCACATCTGTTTCCATGTCTCTTGTTGAGTCTGTCCATTACACCCTGTGCAAGCCTTTGCCACAAATTCCCCTCTCCTACACAGAGATGGCTTAGTTGACTACCAGTAATAACCAAAAAGCCTGATGGAGTCCGCAGGAAAAATCCAGTATGATGCTTTTCAATAGCTCAAGGAACACTCTTTGGGAAAGGTTTGTCTCAGAAAGGTAAATGGCCTTGTCTCACATGAAACCAGCATCCTGCAGTGCAGCTCTGAAATCCAAGTCCCAATCAGTGCCAATTTTCCCTCTGATCTTGCTGGTT
Source organism: Oriolus oriolus (assembly GCA_013400235.1). NCBI lineage: Eukaryota > Metazoa > Chordata > Aves > Passeriformes > Corvidae > Oriolus > Oriolus oriolus. The sequence continues at coordinate 2,281,731 of VXBT01005579.1, forward strand.
TTTATCCACATGTGTAGGGAATCATAATAAACTTGACACCTTAATGAAAAAGGCAAAAATCTCCTATGCTTCACCAATAACAGGCTCTGCTTCCCTTTCTGAAGTAACTGTTTCAAAACACAGGGTTTAGGCAAACTTCATATGACAGAGACAGTTCTGGTAAGAATGTATTCCAAATATGTACATATTCCATTCAGGGGATTATGGGATAACATCGGGATTGTACATTTGTAAAAAAGGAAGTACAGACTCCAAAGCTCTACCAAGGTAACCAGACTATGAGCTTGCCCTGCACACTCTGGTTACATGTTGAACTAAACCAACATTCTCGGCAATTACATTTTTGCCATGGAACACCTGCAAGCCTCCACCCAGCATGGTATCAACAACAAACTGATCTCAATACTCTTAACTTGGGGGTATCACACTTGGACCTGAAAGAAGAGGGCATAACTTTTTTTTAATCTGTGATAGGCATTTTTAAGATGACGTAATTTGATGGCCCCAAACTGAAGGTCCTTAGCTCTCCTTGTCGCCAGCTGCAGCTCAGAGCCAGGCTCAGCACGGGAAGTCAGGCAACACCAGCTCCTGCCTGGGGCACTCAGGGCAGCAGGGACTGAAGGTACCATCCTACACACCCTGCTGTGCCAGGGCAGTGCTGCCAGGTGCTAAACTGATAAAATGCACCCCAGTTTGGCAGTGCAGGGAGGGAGATGCCTGGGCAGGCAGGCCAGCCCTCAAACACACGGAAATCCCTGGGGTGCAGCACTGCCACCAGAAACCGTGGCAGCACCAGCCCCTCTGCACTTCCATCCATACCCACCTCTCACTGCCAGAGCTCTGTTTCAGCAATGTACTCAAAACGTTTTGTGTTTGGAAATAACAGTTGTTAAATAAACCAAATATTTATCAAGGAAAACAGAAGGTATCCTGTGATCCTGCTCGGCAGTGCTCCGAGCACAGCCATTCAGCCAAAATTCACAACAGGGACTCGAGACATTTGCCTCAGCTTGTGTCAGCCCAAGCTGGGATGTCTCAAGCAAGCTTGATTTTGAGAAACTACCTGGAAAATCACCGCCCTTTGAAAGCATCTCTGAGCACTTAAAGTCACTGCTCATCTTGGGAAAATTTAGTCTGTAAAGATGATTACTCTCCCCAGCTTTAATTCAGATGCGTCAGTGCCTCTCCGCAAAGCTATTAATAGGTTTCGTTACAGCAATACCATTTTTGTGTCATTCTGTTTAGCATTCATGTAAACTGGAGACTGCATGGCAACTGCTCCACTGAGGGGAAAAAAGCTACCGCATATAAAAGATCAAAATCTCCACAATTCATAGGCAATAAGGCTGCAGGTTTAGTAGACACACCCTCAAGTCTAAAAGGGGAAGAGACCAAACTTACGTTTTTGTGCACCAACTCGTTGTCCAATGGGGATCCCACCAAACCAGCTGCAAACATTTCTGCTTCTCCTGTATCCCCTTCTCTCCCTCCCCCCAGCCTCTGGGCGCTATTTCATGTGACAAAGGGGAAAGCACCAAGAGGCACAGAATGTACAGGACAATCTGGGAGTCAGCACTAACAGAAAAGATATGGAAACCCAGCATCAGACTTGGGAGTGTTTGGCACAGCTGCAGATCTAAGATAGGTGAGCTATAACCTGCGTGCACAGTCCTCACCCTCCTCCTCCCCACCCTGCCTGGTGCCCGGTTGCCAGAGCCCCTGTGCCACCACATCCCCTCTGTTCACCTCCCAGGATCCTCTCATCTGGAGAACACCTCCTCCCTTAGTCTTTTAAACTGAGTTCTCACAAAAATGCACTTGTTTGGACCATGATTAAAGATTTCCTCTTCTGCAGACACCCAAGCCACTCCTGCAAGGCCCTGACTGCCAGGCTGTAAAACCCAGAGCAACAGTCCCGGCCACCACTTGGAAGGGGTGGCTGACATTTCCCCTCTTCTGCTTCCCTGAAGGATGTTCTGTGAAATATTGTAACAGATAAGGATTCTAAACTAAACACAAGTTCAATTATTTCTCTAAGTAAGTTATGTTGTGGATACTACAAAACAGCATGACCTCCCCTACAAAAAAAATCCTATTTACAGAGCTGTGTAACAGGGACTTAAGTCGGAGAGTATTTTAATCTTGCCCTAACTTGTTTAACTGCACAAGTCAACAGGAGGTTGCTTCCTTCAGCCAGGCTGTGTAACAAATACCAAAATGGGTCAGTCTGCTTTGTAAATCATCAGTCATCATCATCTTTTTGCTAATGTTTATGCCACAGTCTCTTTTGCACAGGTACACTGAAGCAGCTATCTAAGGGCACATCTGAGTTATCAAAAATGAAGAGCACTTTGCTGTGCAGTGCTGCACTACTTCACACTGGCATAGCTCACATCTATCCACAGACAGGTTTTCAGACACAGCAAAACTGGTCAGTGAAACCAAAACATACAGGTCTTCCTAGAAGAAGAGTTGATTTAAAGATAGTTTTTATCAAATTAGTAATGTTGGTCCATTTGTGAGATACTTTTCTAAGCACGGGTGTCAGGAGCAGCTTATCCAAACCACAATCATTTTCAGTAAGTCTGTGAACCAGAGCCAGCTAAAAACTTAGCAACACAGGTGAACAGGCTTCCCTGCTCTTGCTTGTTATCTCCTAAAGCACATTACAGGCCATCAGGCTCTACAGGCAAGCGATTTCTAGGCTGATTCACTGATACACATTTAATTTCACATACTTGTTTTTGGAGCCCACAGAATGTCTCATTTTATTAACTCCAGTATAATGGCACTGTACCCGTTTATTGATCTTACTCTTGCCAAAGTGTTGTTCCACCTCCAGGCTCAGGCAAACACTGTGGCTAGAATCTGAAGGAACAGCTTGCCATAAACAAAACTCTCAAAAACCAAAACTCCAACATACCACTAAAGTCTCTGATAGTAAAAGCTAAAACCAAAGTGGAGTCAATCCTTAAGCTTTATTTTTTAGTAAAGCTCTTCTCCCTGTGAGAGCATAATAAATGATTGGCATAAACTCACACAATTTCTAGCAAGGTCAGTAGATTTATTCCAAATAGCCCACTCCACTACTCATCAGATAGGCACTCTTGTTCACAGGGCTGATTAAAAATAAACAAAACAACCCAAATTTTAAGAACACAGAAACACAGTTTCTCTGCTTGCCCCCATTTTAACTTTTTTTTCCTTCCCCTACTCTTACTCCAGTAAATTAGGACTCTGATCAGAAATTGTACTGACAGTGAAAGTGGTGGCTCCTGCCGAGCTCTGTCTCTGTGTGACTCTACTGGCACACATAGGGGACACTGGGGACACACGGGGTGCTGGGGACACACAGACAGGGGGTGCTGGGGACACATGGGGTGCTGGGGACACACACACAGGGGACACTGGGGACACACGGGGTGCTGGGGACACACAGACAGGGGGTGCTGGGGACACATGGGGTGCTGGGGACACACACACAGGGGACACTGGGGACACACGGGGTGCTGGGGACACACAGACAGGGGGTGCTGGGGACACATGGGGTGCTGGGGACACACACACAGGGGACACTGGGGACACACGGGGTGCTGGGGACACACAGACAGGGGGTGCTGGGGACACATGGGGTGCTGGGGACACACACACAGGGGACACTGGGGACACACGGGGTGCTGGGGACACACAGACAGGGGGTGCTGGGGACACATGGGGTGCTGGGGACACACACACAGGGGACACTGGGGACACACGGGGTGCTGGGGACACACAGACAGGGGGTGCTGGGGACACATGGGGTGCTGGGGACACACACACAGGGGACACTGGGGACACACGGGGTGCTGGGGACACACAGACAGGGGGTGCTGGGGACACATGGGGTGCTGGGGACACACACACAGGGGACACTGGGGACACACGGGGTGCTGGGGACACACAGACAGGGGGTGCTGGGGACACATGGGGTGCTGGGGACACACACACAGGGGACACTGGGGACACACGGGGTGCTGGGGACACACAGACAGGGGGTGCTGGGGACACATGGGGTGCTGGGGACACACACACAGGGGACACTGGGGACACACGGGGTGCTGGGGACACACAGACAGGGGGTGCTGGGGACACATGGGGTGCTGGGGACACACACACAGGGGACACTGGGGACACACGGGGTGCTGGGGACACACAGACAGGGGGTGCTGGGGACACATGGGGTGCTGGGGACACACACACAGGGGACACTGGGGACACACGGGGTGCTGGGGACACACAGACAGGGGGTGCTGGGGACACATGGGGTGCTGGGGACACACACACAGGGGACACTGGGGACACACGGGGTGCTGGGGACACACAGACAGGGGGTGCTGGGGACACATGGGGTGCTGGGGACACACACACAGGGGACACTGGGGACACACGGGGTGCTGGGGACACACAGACAGGGGGTGCTGGGGACACATGGGGTGCTGGGGACACACACACAGGGGACACTGGGGACACACGGGGTGCTGGGGACACACAGACAGGGGGTGCTGGGGACACATGGGGTGCTGGGGACACACACACAGGGGACACTGGGGACACACGGGGTGCTGGGGACACACAGACAGGGGGTGCTGGGGACACATGGGGTGCTGGGGACACACACACAGGGGACACTGGGGACACACGGGGTGCTGGGGACACACAGACAGGGGGTGCTGGGGACACATGGGGTGCTGGGGACACACACACAGGGGACACTGGGGACACACGGGGTGCTGGGGACACACAGACAGGGGGTGCTGGGGACACATGGGGTGCTGGGGACACACACACAGGGGACACTGGGGACACACGGGGTGCTGGGGACACACAGACAGGGGGTGCTGGGGACACATGGGGTGCTGGGGACACACACACAGGGGACACTGGGGACACACGGGGTGCTGGGGACACACAGACAGGGGGTGCTGGGGACACATGGGGTGCTGGGGACACACACAGGGGACTCTAGGGGCACACACAGCGGGTGCCAGCCACAGCACTCACACATAAGGAGCTTTCCTTGGGTAAAGGCACCTGAACAGCACAGACACAAAGCCTCTTACTGCCACACAGCCCAAGACTTTTGCAGCCCAATGCTCCCTTGGTGCTCAGGGACCTGTTCAAAGGCTTGCACTGACAAAGGCAAGGAAGCTCAGCAGTTTGGAGCAGCTGCAGTTTTCCCAGCACAGGGCATGGCCCCAGCACTGCTCCCTTTTTCACAGCCCATTCCCTCCCAGCCTCACCATTCCCTTCCTCTGCAGGCCAATCGGGGAGCTCAGGCTGCTCTCAAAACTCTCAAAAGGCACAGAGGATGCCAGAGCCCTGCTCAAAGGCACCCCCTGCCTGGGCACTCACGGGCCTTCTGGCACTCCTCGCTCCAGATCCCCTGCACTGCTTTGTCCCCAGGCCCAGAGGAACAGCAGGACACTGGTGCTGCCTCCTGCTCCCCAGTGCCTGTGGCCCTGCTCACAGCACAGCTCCGGGATGTGGCTGCTCTCCTGCAAAGGCTTTTCCAGGCACTTGGACATGGTGATGGATGGCTGCATCAATACCTGCTTTGTTTAGCCTGGAGGAGGATTTCAGGCCATGCTCTGTCTCCCTTGCTTCCCCCCAGCCCAAGCATCGGTAGCACAGTCTCCTGATGGTGCAAGGAAATGCAAATAAATCAGGTCACTCACTGTAGTGCTTCATCCCCTGGGAAACTGCAGCAGGCTCTGCTCAGCTGGCATTTCTGTCTTGAAGGTGCTCAATGAGCTTTACAACTCTGCCCAAATTTTTCCTGTTTGACTTTTTAACATCAATATACCCTGCAATAGAAACCCTGAAGATACAATGTAATTCAGGCTACTCCAACTTGATATTTAGGAGTTTTAGACATTTGCAGGCCAGGTCTGGGTTTTTGCCTCCCAAAAAGACAGCAGAGATGGGACAGGTAAAAACTGAGACTCTCACTATGACCAAGCAAGGTATTTTGAAGAACTGAGAATCCCTGGTGGCTGCTCCTTCAGTGAACTAACAACATTGACTTTGTAATAAAAGGTAATCCCTTGATTTTCTGTTGACATCTGAACAAGCTGCCATAGAAAAAGAGGATTTTAAGAACAGGAACAAATGACATAATCTCAGCTCTCATCTTAAAAGTGTGCGGAGCTAATGGGCTCCAACCAAGTGTCCTTCTGGGAAGATGCATTACCAAAGCTCTTAAATCACATTTAGCTAACACAACCAAGAAGAGCATCCTTTTTTTCCTGGTAAACCAAGCTGTCTCTTTTCATTCTGGCAAAAGTCAAAACACAAGGGTACTGTTAAAGAACCTAATTTCAGAGAGCACATTGGCTGAACAATTTGCACAGAATTTTCTACCCATCACATTTAAAGAGGGTCGGCACTATAAGTTAAATTCTATTTTTGTTGCAGACTTCCCAAAGCTCTCGTCACACATCATCTTTCTAAACACTTGAATAACATCAGCAAATTATCACATCCTTCCTTTTCATCCAACAGGATGTCATCACTTGCTAGCAGGCAGAAAAGCTCATTTCCCAACTTTGCTTCCCCGTGCTGCCCCCATCGCTCACCAGGAGTCCCAGCCAGCAATTTTAACAAAGTGTCACAGTGCTATAGCAACATAATTAACAAAAGTGTACCCTGCTAATTTGGTGGTGCTGGTAGTCACAAAGAGCACCGCTGCTGGCAGGTCTGTGCTGCGTGCTGATCTCTGATAACAGAGCTACAATCAAGGCAGGGCTAGAAAGAGCTTGAACCTCTCATGTGTTTAACCAAAAATAACACTCACATTAACACAGAGAGTACAACTGGGTATTACCTGGGAGAAACTCCTGTGGAGGCACTGAAATGACCTCGGTGTAATCAAGAGAAGGAGCAATTCCAAGGAAAATAAAAAGAAGAGGAATGAAAGCACATGCTGGCATAATCAGATCTGCCAAACACCAGTGTCCTGCTGTGAAGGGGTGTAGAGGGTAAGCTCTGGAGTCCCCAGGGAGGCACATTCCATGTGCCACAGCACTGCTGCCCTGTGCAAGTGCAGACAGGCAACCTCCCTTGCACGCCTTTAACTTCCCCTCCAGTGTCGATCAAACCACCTTCCAGACAGAATTTTTAGAGCACGGAGGCCCTGACAGCCAAAAGTAGGAGGACTGTGATTTCCTTCGAGTCCTCTTTTAGGTGTTACAAGTAGAATCTGTTACTAACAGATCTTGAAAGGGAATGGCAAAAGGCCAGACTAGCTAGAGATGTTTGGGAAATGAACATCACTATTGCATAACATTGTGAAAACTGAGATTGCTATTTACAGAGTGCTTATGCTGCAAGATCAGAAGCTCTTCCACATGAGATTGTCTGTTTCAGCACTCCCACATACACACTTTGGATTCTCCAAAGATGAAGAAAAAAACTAATACCACACAGGCCATAAAGAAGTAGAAACTCCTGTAATAAAGCAAGAGAAGTTCCCCTTCCTCATCCCAGTGCAATCCCAAAACAACTCCTCAGCAGAGTTACAGGAGCATCCAACCACCAGTCTTGTAGTTGTTGTGATCTGAACCAGTCATAACATCCTCCCTCTTTCAACAGCTCAGCAGCAGCTACAGAGCTCATCAGGACACCTCTGGAGGTGAACAGCCACAAGGAACATCCAGGTGGGAAAACAGCCAGCATTGCTACAGCCACCCTTGGTGGCACAGAAGGAACAAGAAAACTACACAGGAACATCACATTCACTCAAGGAACTGAGAACAGCAGTCCCAGCTTGGACTCTGCCTTGTACCAGAGCCTGCTTACAACAACAGGTTTTATATGATTGTTTTTATGTATCTCAGCTTTTTGAAAGCATTCAATCAGACAGAAAAGTAAAGGCTCCTCAGTCCAGCAGGAGAGGTTGAATTCGAGTTTGCAGGGCATCAGCTGGAGCTGACCTCAGGCTGACCTCTACAATCCCAAGACAGGGATTGTTCTCTGCTTCTGCCACACATTAAATCATACAAATCCAGGCTGTTCTCTCTGTTTTCCTTAGAGAGTCTCCTAATGTACAACCAAAAAAAAAAAAAGGTAAACAGTCTTAGCTAGGATCGATACTGGAGACAAAAGTGTGACTGAGAATAAATCATTCTCATGGCTTTCCAGCCTCTTTGTAGTAACTGTGATGGGGACAAGTCAATAACTAGTATGAACATCTCTCAGACTTTACTGCAGCACACCTGAGTGCTAAATATTATTATCCTCTGCAGAGAGACAGGAAACAGGCTGAGTTAGGTGAGGTACAGCCTCAACAAGTGTAGTCCACTTAGTGCACTGCAGTGGAAGGGCACAGACTCTGGAGGAGAAAAACTGGACCTACAAGGAGAAATTCAAACAGTATTTAGGCCATCAGAGAGAAAAGTATGAGGTCTTGGGGGAGACAATAGTTATCAAATACGAAAAAGGCAAAGAAAAAAATAAACATTCCAGCCTCCAGGTCCTTTGAGGGCAGGACAAGTAATAAGGATGTGATTTTTTTCCTGTTTTGAAACTTAGGCTAAATATTAGAAATAAAGTTTTAAAGGTAAGGTCAGTTCAACAATAAGCAAATTGCCTGGGGAGGCTGCAGAAGCTGCAGAACAGATCAGCATCCTAGAAGGGCATGGGCGTGCACTAATGCAAACTGATGCTACCTTCAGGCAGCAGCCTGACCTTCTGCCATGCTTTCAGTGCAGGATTCAAAGACAAATTCAACCCCTTTGGGTAATCAGCAGGAAACTGAACTACATCTCTGGAGTGCCAGCTTGTCCTCATAGTTCTGGTACTGCCCTACCAGCCAACAACAAACTGCATCCTCATCTGCCTCCAGAGCATGGAGCCAGAACAGCTTTCCTGCTGCAGTGCTCAGCTGATAAAACCAGAGCTGGCACAGGGGGAATAAACATTCACATATGAACACTACCAGTTGTGATCAACTTGCAGCACACCAGGCTGACAGGAGCAACAGAACTCAGCTCAGGTAAGATGGCACACCAAGATACATCCTCATTTCTCCACCTTCAGCCGCCTCTCCTGGCCCTGCCTGGCTGATACCCATGGACAGCACAAGGCAGGAGGCTTTGTAAAAGAAACATTAGGTTAGTTACACACTCTGTTGTCATTCTGCCACCCTTCTAATTCTAGTGAACTTTATCTTTGAGGGCAAACTATGAAGCATATCAAACAGAGAAGGAAAACAAAAGCATATCTGATTAAGGGCTTATTTTCAAGGAAGGCATGATACTTACAAGCTTCACATTTTTGGGTAAGATTTAAGTTGCATTTTACTTTCATGTGTTTTGCTTAGCTTTTGCATTTTGATCAAGTTAAATGATTTCCATTTTCCCTTTCTAGTTTGCTTGCCAGGGGTTAGTATTGTGTGAGTAATAAGAACAGTATGCAATGGTTAAGTAACAAGGATTTTCCAGCTAGAGAAATAGTCAAGGATGAAAAAACCTCTTTGTGTAAATAAATTTATCATAGATTCAAGATGAACAGGTTGATTTGCTTAATGCACACATACAACTGAAACATGACAGCCAACAGATGCAAAGAGCTACCAGTAGGCAACCTATTCCCTCCTCTCCACCTTCATTTCCCCTTGGCAGCCCTGTCATTTCGTTATCCACCAAAAAAAAAAGAAAGTATCAGCCCAAATGGCACCGCAGGACTTCTGTGGGAGTAATGTACAAGTCTCTTTTTTAGTCTGTAAAGCTCTGAACTTGAGTGCTCAGAAATACCTTGGAGGCGAGCACTCTGGAGCAGAGAGCTCCTGGATGTCACCCTCAGCACCTCCCTAAAAGCCACAGAGCCCAGCAGCACTTCAGCCTTAGCTGGGGCTCAGGACAATGGCCTGGAGCTCCAGCTTTGGCTACAGCCATCAGAGCCTCCTGCCTGCTCTGCGAGCCAGCAGTGTCACAGGACACAGTTCCTCTGGCGAGGGGCTCTCCTCTTGCTCCATCTTCCTGATCTCTGCTCACTCACACAAAGTGTTCAAAGCCAAACGCCAAAAGGCTCTTACACAACCTGCAGCCAAGGCCCTCTATTATTTGCTTCAGTATTTTAGCAGGCTTGGAAGTTTCCTGGAAGCGAGGATGGATTAATGGAGGCCAGAGCTGCTTTCCTTTCATATGAGGATCTACACTGCCTCACTGACGGTGAGAAAGGAAAAGGAGTTTGTGCATCTGCCCTCCACTGCCCACCTGCACCTCTGTGCTTGGGAAGCAGCACAGAATTGTGCAAGACCCTGGGAGGGGCAGGGAGCATTAAGTGATGCTGAGCTGCCATACTGGCTCAGAGGGCTGGCAGCTAACGAGGCCTGCTTGCTGCAAGCACTTTCCATTGCCCACGATCGACCAAACGATCCCTGCTCCTGCCCAGGGTGGATAATCAGTGCGTCACTCCCATAAACAGAGGCACATCCTGCACTGAAACACCGACCTAATATTTTCTAATAGTTATAAGACCAGACTTGGTGTTCTTTAGTCAAAGGTCAGTTGCTCCCCAAAGTGTATTATTTGAAAGGAAATCATGATGTTTAAGTTTCTGAGCAAGTGGAAGGGTGTGCTTGGTTTATCCTGGCAGTGGCAGAAGCAGCACAGTGGCATTGCAGAGGGAGGGTGGAAGGACAGGAGAAACACTAAGATTTACTCAGCCACAAAAAAAGCCATTCAGCCATACTGTACTCAGTGTAACAGCACATGGAATGGATGATCTTAAGACTCCACACTTCTTTGTCCAACACAGCCAGCAGGAATTTAGTTTTTATATTTCACAGAGACTGCAGGTTTAATATACACATACACACGCTAACTTTGAAGCCAGGGCCAAGCAAAAACTTGCCATTCACTTAGGAGAAAGTAGTTTGATGCTGTGTGGCAGGTTTTTATTTCACACTAGAGCTCACTCGAGGCAGAAACACACAACCCCAGTGAGGGCCACCTCTTCATGCCAGTCACACAAAACCTCTTCACAAGGGAACACAGGCAAGGTTGTGCTACACAGCACAAAGAGAAAACCCAGCTCATTTTGATGGATGATTGTCTCATCTCTGCACCATGGAGTGCCAGAGAGTAAAAGCAGAGTTCCAAGGGTTGAAGAGCTTTACTTTAGTTAGCATGTTTACAGGGCAAATTATTAACTTGATGCATTCTTGTTTGCAGAATGGAAAAAAAAAAAAAATCAAACAGATACACTTTGGACTACAGTTGTGGTCCACTTTGGACTATAACTGCATCATTATCTAGGATGCAGAACATCACATTCCTCAAGTTTTGAAAGATTCAATACCACGAGACAAACCCCAGCAATGTTCAAATTGGAATTGTGTCCACCAGAGTGAAGTTAACACTTACCAAATACAAAGCAGGAAAATACAAGGAGACACTTACCAAATATGAAGCAGGAAAATACAAGGAAACAGCGAAGACAAAGCAGGAAAATGCAAGGAAACACTCACCAAATACCAGCAGTCTGGAGTTTTGCTGCAGGCAACAGGTCAGCTGTCGACTAAGCAACATCGATGCCATTTTATCTTTTCTTTACTGAGAAAGACTCAGTCTTGAGAGATTTCTTTCTGGTTGATGTTCTGGGGGGAAAAAAAAAAAAAGAAGAAAAACAAACACTTACTCATGTCCCTAGAGATGCAGCCACTATTACTGCACTGTTCATTTCAACTCTCCCTTTCACTAATTTCCATCCAAAGACACTGAAAGCATGGGTTGATGGATTAATGCTGATGTTCAGAGCAGTCTCAGGATTGAGCCCCACATCTGATTCTTGGCTTGGTCTTGCTATGGCAAACGACTTCTAGGCTAAATATGTATGTCCCAGCTTCAGCAGGGCTGGGGAGTAGAGGCCAGTACCTATTTTCCCTTGTTATTCCTCTCTAATTTCTCTATATATGTAGACTGTGCTGAACTTTTAAAAAATTGTTTCCAGTCAGTCTCTCAAGCCAAAGCTGTTGTTTTTCATTTGACCTAAGTCTATGAGAAAAATCTCATCTAATACAAAAGACAGCAGGACAAGCACTAGGAAATAAAAGAAAATCAATCCCCTGAAAAAACAGTTTTTACCCATTAATCACAACTCTGTGAAGAGAGAATGTGAGAGCTGAGATTGTCCAGCCTGAAGAAGGCTCAGGTTGCATCCCATCAATGTGTAATAAATACTTAATAGGAGGAAGTAAAGGAGCCAAGAGCTTCTCAGAGGTGTCCAGAGGGATCAGATGGGATAAGAGGCAATGGGCACAAACTAAAATACTCTAAGCTCCATCTAAACACAGGAAAATCCCAGGCAGGGTGCCCAGAGAGGGCATGGAATCACCATGCTTGGAGATATCCACAACCCAAATGGTGCAGAGCAGACTGCTTTAGGTGTCACTGCTTGAGCAGAGGGCTGGACCAGACACCCCTCAGCTCCCTCCCAACCTCAGCCATTCCGTGGTTCTACCTCAGCTGGTTACATACAAGTGACCTTGGAAAGTCAAGTAGCATGAAAGATAACATGACTCCCTTTCCACTCTGGATCAGTTGTGCAGAAAGCCTAGCTGAAGTCAGGAATAAATAAAACAGGTCATTGAATTATTATCCAGGACACAGGTTAAATTCAAACTTCACACTTATCAGCACAGCCCACTGTGTTCTGTGCAGGACACTGGAGCCCTTTGCCTGGCATTTGCACCTCACTGCATGCAGACCATGGAGCACCAGTGGACCGAGGCTTGCAGTCCAAACAAAATGTCATTATCCATAAACCTGGAAAAAATTCTATTTAACAAATACACTCAGAGTAGAGCTGATCTTCCAGCAGAAAGAGATCACAGTTTACAGCTTCCATCAGTCCTATGCCATCAATAAAACATGCCAGCAGATGTTCATGACCAGATGCAGGGAAGTAGCTGAACTATTGCTACCATGATAGCAAGTATCTCTTACCCAGACCTAAATTTCAGAAATTTCATTTCTGTATTGTCTTTATGCAAAATACTATTTGTTCTCCTTCACACTTGAGCTTTTTCAAAATTTATAAAAGAAAACAAAAAACCTCTTGCCTACAGAGATTTATGAATTCATAGACCTATTAAGATTCAGGAACAAAATCAATTCCCTGTGCGTTCCCAGACAATTGACACAGCACTTGGTTTCACTTAGTTTGCTCTGAGTTCAAGTTAAAATTCCAGGTAGTTTGCAATGTGCCCAGGTGAGCAAACATTTGCACAACAGTTGTGCACAGGCTGGAAAAGCAAGATTATCTTCCTAAGGCTTTGGGTCACAAGTGCAGAGAGAGCTAGTTAATTTTGTTTTCAGAAAAGAGTAACTTCACTTATAAGACAAGATTAGTTTAATTCATCCGTTATGTTTTCTCTCTTAGCTTCTTTCTTTAGTTGTGCTAACTTTTGCATAATCAATGTGTGAAGAAATATCCTACCACCATGGATTTCTTACCTCATGACTACCCTCTAGCAAAAACCAAATGCCAGTCTAAGTCAGTGAGAAAATGCCCAGCATCTCGACTGATGTCCTCTGCTCAGAGCTGTTTATCTGGTCGATGCTTCTCCAATCTTCAATTCCCTCCATAAGTTTGCTCTGCAAGGTATTACTTTTTAAGAGTCTCTAGGAGGCTGTTATAAGGTGAACACAACTTTGCAGGAACTCACAAAAGGAGCAGTGCAAACGTAACAACCCACCAAGGTTCACTCCTTGTTCTCATGCCATTCAGTCATCTCCCACGGGAGTTTTGCTGCCAGCTGCCCAACTTCCCTTCTCCACAAGGATGAGATATATGCCCCTTCATATACAAATAAAACACACCTTCAAGTCATACACCAGTGTACAGGTTTCTCTTCTTCTTCCCTCCCTAGGTGAACCACACCTATGCCTGCTCCCAGAATGTTATTTATTTTTTACTTACATTTACTGTTTATCTCAAGTCCTTTAATAGCTAAACTACAGTATTCATTAGAGGCTGAAAAATATAATTGGAAATTATACTGGCTTTCTGAACTACTTGTAGAAAAAAAATTACTGCATGTGGTTTAAAAATAAAGTATCTTAGCCCTAATTTTCCTTGACAGTTCTTATATAAAAAGTTTTATCATTTTCTAGTCCAGAGTCAGAATAAATCATGTAATATCACATGTGAGTATAACTAAACCCAACGTCTTTCCATCTCCATTATGCACACAGGCTCTCACAGGAGATCAGCTGGTGTGATTGGTATCTTAGTCTAAGCACACATTATTTGGTTATCACAATAACCAATTGAATTTTGCCTCCATAACCTATCTCCTGATCGATTATCACCGGCCCAGCCTGATCCAGCACTGCAAGCAGCAGCAGAGTTTGCAAGCCAGCAGAAATCAGCTCTCCTGCACATGGCAGAGCCGCAGCGATGCCACGCTCCATCACTGCTGCTGCTCCAGAGCCACTGTGGGCAGCTCCAGATTCCCTGAATCCAGGCAAAATACAGCCACCAGTTTCAGGTGTCTGACAGGAAAGGGGATGGGAAGGACCATCAGACCACGAAGATGTAACATCCTTCCAGAAAAAGATTCTAAGTCTTCCCTAAACATTTTTCCTCTACTGCCGACTGAGCTGGAGGAGGCCATCGGTGCAGATGACTCTACAGAACTGCTATTCTGAAGTGCGTGCTCAGTACCTTAATTTCCCAACTACATTTGCATAATTTCGTCTGTAATTTTGCATTACATAAACTATGTTTGCCACTGCATGTGTTAAGTCACGGCCACATTCTTCTAGTAAGAAAAATGATTTTCAAAGAAGAAGCTCAGTCCAGTTTATCAAGCACATGAAACATAATGATATGTGGATTTTTTAAATGCATGCTGTGAAATTGGATGTAATTTTTTTTAAACAGCAGCTGCTAAATTTCTGTACCAAGTGATTATTTCTGACAGATAAAACTAGTTACTAGGGACAACAGTCATTCAGCAGCAGCAGCCTACTGTGAACATAGAAAGATGCATTGTTTCCATGAGCGAACAAGACTATTTCTTGGGGGGGAAACCCTGGAAAAAATTTTAAAAAGAGGGGGCTCAATCCAGATACAAGAGTGAAAATAGACAAACTGGGAGTTTGTGCAGCAATCTCACTACCTAGCAGAGAAGCTAATGCAGCATGACATCCGTGTGCCAGGCTGCAGCTCACACATCCTGCCCTGGAAAACATCCTCTGGGGAGGTGCAAAGGTAAAGGCAAAACTGAGACCCAGCAGGGTGGGAGGAGAAGTCAGCTCTGCAAATTTGCATCCCTTTCTTGCAACTCTGCCAAAGACACAGAAATCTGTTTGAAATTCATGGGGGCACATTCATCTGTCCCTCAGCTGCTCCAAACCCTTTTAACCAGGAACAATTACATGGTTTAGAAACAGCAGCACAAGCTGCACTGGGCAATTACTTCACAAGGCTTCCAAAAAGTGGATTTGGGGAGCTGGGGAGCAGGGACCTAAAGGCAAATTAATTCCTTTTTTAACTGTTATCCTTTGCCTGACTTTTCTAGGCTGCAAAGCAAGGGTATAATCATGCTAAGTGCTAATTGTTGTGAAATTTAAAGCATCTCTAAGTATCTCTTAGTCCTGTTTGCTTGGATCCATCTGGATGTGAACCCAGCACAAGGCTCACTCCCACTGTGAGCTGCACAGGGGCTGCGGGCGGGTGCAGAGGCTGCAGCAGCCCTGTCCCTCTCTCGGAGCCCACGGCAGCACCAGCACTGTGCCTGAATGCCAACCCTCCCTTCCCACAGCCAGCCTGCCCGGGCATCCCCCAGGTGAGCTGGCACAGACAGGCTGCAAGGAGGGAGTCCCTCCAAGAGGCAAAAAGGCTCTTTATTTCACAGCTCAGTGTGCTTTGACACCACTCTTTCTGCACCTGCCTTTTAACAGAGGAAGGAACTGCAAACTGAGAAACCAAGTCAGCTGTGGTTCCTGACACTAAAAAGGACAATGTTGAAAAGTCAGGCAGGACCCAGGTCCATCTTGGAATTGTTAATGGGGCACAAGTCTCCTGGTTTGTAGTGTTCATGAACAGGCATCTTTAATGACATAGGTGATTTAGCTCGGGTATTTTACTTCTGTAAACAGCTCAAGGAGATCCCAGAGTCTGGAATAGCCCCACAATTTCACAAATAAATGTAAGTATGGGCAAGGTAGAAGACAGTCAAGGCTGTCATCCATTAAACATACTCATGTCCTTCCTTAGTCTGCATTTGAGGAAGAATCAGGTAACTTAATCATCATGGTATCTGCATAAAAAGATCCAATGAACACAGCACTTGCTGTTTGAAAATGCACAGCCCCCTCCCCGTCCTTTGGGGAGACAGGGAATGCCCACATCCAGCAGATCAAAGCAGGAACAACGGAATGAGTTCACCAGTTACTGACAGAGCACAGGGTGATGTTATAAATCCCAAATTGCTGCTTTGGCCACTTAAATGTAGTAAACAACAATGTAAATAAAGAGGCCTGGCAGCATGTTGATGTATTTAACTGCAGTTCACTTGGTCCCAAGAGCAGAGTTAAGAGTTCAGTATAGACTATGGATTTACGAAAGCCTGAGTGCACACAATGAAATACAACAGGTCCTTTTACTTCAACTGGGGTTTTATCCCAAAGTATAGTTCTGAAACAAATTTGAATTAGCTTACAAGTCTGTAAGAGTAACACCAAGAATTTAGAAACTCAGTTATAGCTAGGCTAAAGTTATCTCAAATGGAATAGAACAGAATTGAATAGAAAAGTCCCGTTAAGAGGAAGTTGCAAGAAGATTTACATCTAGTGTTCATAAAAGGCTGGCATTAGATTTTTTCATCAAGTGTCTATACAAATCCAGCACAAAACTGAGCTGGAACCCTCAGCTTCGAGAAGAACAGTACCTGGCAGCATCCTCATGAGAGGGCACAGCAAAGAAAAAGAAGCTGCTCGTCTCCCACCTTGGTGAACCAAAGGCCACAGCCTCGTACTCCAAAAGTGACGGTGGTTACAGGCACTCCACAACATTGAGCCCACACAGCAGGACCAGGACAGAGATGGACACTCTGAAAGATGTGTGCTGGGTCTGCAGGACCCAGCCAAAAGAGAGCCCTGAGCGCGTTGAAGCTCAACACTTACGTGGCCCAATTTCACGGGCAGCAGCTGAGAAAGAGCAAAGCGTGGCTGTCCCAAAGGCCCGGCGAGCCTGTGCCTGCAGAGCTCACCAAGGCAATTCCCACCACGAACATCAGCAACAGAACAGCGACCTGCAAGTGGAAACGTGCGTCTACCACCTAAATGGATTTTGCCAAAAACCACTTCACCAGCTGACAGGCTGTTTATGCCTCTAATAATCTTAATGGCTTTGTGTAGAACAGGACGTAACTGAAAACTCCATGACTGTACTTAAGTTGTCAAGGACACAGTTGTCATAGTTACAAGTAAAGCTCAAGTGTTGGTTATTCAGGGTTGCCTATTTATTTTTCGACACCAACAGTGTTGGACAGTCCCACGAGTCTTCAGAAGAATAGAAATGGAGAGACTGGTTTTGTCCTTCAAGTCTTGACAAAACAGTAAATACTGCACACAAAAGCATAATAAACTGGCTTTTGTTCACAGCTCCCTTCTCTCCCTCCACATGCAGCTGCCTGTTGTGAGCACTGCAGCAAAAGCATAAACCAAGCTGCACTGCACAAGATGAAAACCTCATACCTACAGCATGGAAGTACTGTCCAGTATCCATCACGACATGACAATCCCTCTCTGCTTCATGGGACCTGCACTCAGGTCAGGGCTGAACCAGCAATGAAGCCAGAACAGGTTCAGTCCTTCCATCAAGTTCTAAAACTCATTTACAGTCAAAAGTGTCACTACACTCCTGTCCAGGTTCTCCTGCTCAGGTGCCCTCTAAGCAGGGTTTGGTGGCTGGATATGAATATATGATTTTCTTTCTTCTTAAAATAAAATCT
Organism: Oriolus oriolus; assembly: GCA_013400235.1. NCBI lineage: Eukaryota > Metazoa > Chordata > Aves > Passeriformes > Corvidae > Oriolus > Oriolus oriolus. The sequence goes on from VXBT01005579.1 coordinate 2,299,735, forward strand.
TTCTGCCCTTGTCTCTGTTTACCCTCTCTCAAAAAAATATTGGGCTAAGGAAAGATTCCTGGTCCCTAAACCAATGAATAAGAATAGACGGGAATGTTGTGATTATGGCACGCTAGGATTCAGGTGACCCACTAAACTTCTGAGCAGGTTTTTTTTTGATCCAAGAACTATTGCCACAGCTAAACTGGGATGAGATGTGCCTATACCTTCCCTGTGAAAGAAGTACATTGTCTCAGGAAAAGAAAAAATAGGATTGAAAAAGCATCTGCTAGAAACTGGGCAAGTTCCAGATGCAAAGCCAACAATACCTATATAAATGGCATAATGGTACATAAATGCTGATAAAAAACAAGCACAAATTACAAAAAACAAACTAAATTTACATTAGCTGAAAAATTCTAAGTTTTTTTAGGAATTTCTTAGTAGTTCCCCCTGAAAAAACCTGCATTTTGATATTTCAGTGAACTTTACCAGGGAGGTACATATAAAAACATCTCTTCAAGCCTGCATATTTTAAATCCAGTATTTTAAATGCAGATGGCAACAACATATCCAAACCATGCCTGTTCATTTTCACACATTTCCCAGACCAAAACAGCCCAGCTCACAATGGATTAAGCAAATTATGGCACAGCCGTGCTTTTCAGATTAGTCGCTCCATAAGCATTTTGTAGTTTTGAAAGAAATTAAAGTATTGCAAAATACCCTCAAGTGGTATTTTCAAGGAAATTCAGTTATATTCCTTGTAAGATTTCATTCCTAGCATCTTACTGCTGCCTCCTCAGAGATCAGGAGAATAGATAAATAGCATCAAATAAAAGCACAATTTATTTTTCTGTGTCCTAAGGCATAAAACAGCTCACTTGGAGACAGCCTGCACCAAACCAAGGGAAGCGTCTTAAGCTGGGGCAAGAGCTCTGGTTTCTCAAGGTGACCCCCATTCCAGCTGAGGACATGGAAAAGCAGAGCCATGCGGAAGATTTCTCGTACAAGGGGTCCAGAAAACAAACCAGGAGCAGCTATCCCTGCGTATCCACGGCAGGGACACCGTAACAACACACACACACACACCTGCTCAAACGCCAATTCCCGCATTCCCCTCCGGACACGGCTGCAGCGCGGCCGGGCTCCGAGCCCACCCCACCGCCCGCGGGCACACGGCACAGGCACTTACAGGACTCGGGAGCAAACTCCAGCACGCAGCCAGCTCCTGGCTTGGAAGTGCTGCTCCCGAACTCCCCACAGCCAGCTCCTGGCTTGGAAGTGCTGCTCCCGAACTCCCCACAGCCAGCTCCTGGCTTGGAAGTGCTGCTCCCTGCTTCACCGCCTGCCTCCCTTCAGCGCGGGCTGCTGCCGGCTGCGCTGGTGAGGAATGCCATCGCTGCCAGCTCCTTCCAGCAGCCGCGCAGCGGGGACAGGCATCACCCAGAGGAAGCCCTGAGCTGCAGCCCCGCAGCTCGGCTGGGGGGGGATGCCCCAGTTAATGAAGGTTAATGGAACCAGCTCCTGGCAGCTACAGCCCGTGCTCAGCCAAAGCCAGCGGAGAGGAACACCCGACTCTCCTCAAACCCGAGAGCATCTGGCTCTGGAATGTGGGTGTTCGAGTTCATCCGAGAGCCTCCTCGGCAGCTTTCTGAAAACAAATTCCGAGATGCAGAGCCGGACTGCGTTAAGGTTTGAAATGGCTCCTTAATTTTCAACAACTGTGGAAGTTGAAGAACGGGTTTTGTCTCTAAACCCCTTATTTTTACTCTGGTTTGCAAATATGCTGAGGGTGACACCCAGGCACACGACTGTCACAAAATAACCTTGGTTCGGTTCATTCCCTTCAGGTGGTGCGCAGGCAGCACGACAGGCAGCACGCATCCCAGCGGCACCTCCCGCCGCACACTGCTCCTGACGGGAACACATCTCCTGGGGAGATGTGGATACCCACAAAACACCAGCAGCATCCCCTTAGGCACAGGGATGCAGGGAAAAGCAGCACAGGGTGCCATGGCCGAGGCTGGGCTGCCATCGCCAGGTTGCCATGGTGCCGGGGGGCAAGAGGGAAGATGCGCCAGAACGCAGAGGGAGGCTGAGCCGCTTCAGATTTAAATCCCTGTGACAGCATTTCGGCCGAGCCACTGCACGGTTGCTGTGGCAACCGACGAGTGAAAAATCACAGAGGAAATCTGTAATTATTACAAGCGAGGTGGTGACTTACCCACTTCAGTAATCAGGGCATTAAAACGGCTCGAGCAGAGGAGGGGCAGCCCGTGCCCCCCAGCAGGCAGGGCTGCAGTGCAGCAGGGAGCCAGGCGTGAGAGCCGAGCTGGGGGCCCCGCTCTAGGCCCTGCAGGCTCCAGCTGTGGGGTGCAACATTTGGGCAGGGGGCTTCCTAAGCACAGGGTTCAGACTGAGGCACTGCACCCCCTCTGCAAGGGGGGGGAGATGAGGGGGCAGCCAGAGCAAGCCCCAGACTTGTGCTGCTGGTTCAGCACGAGCAGAGTCAGGTGCAAGGAAGGGCCTAAGGCAGGCAGAGGCAAGGACAGATATCAGCAGCAAGGGACAAAGGACGAAGATGCAATGCTTATAGGAAGCAGATAAGGCCCCTGGCAACTGAGTGACTCCAGTTTGCGCTGCTCCTGTAGCATCGCACTTCCTGCCTGCCCTTCACTCAGAGCAGCCGCAGCAGCAGTGTTGGTCCGGCCGGGCAGGGTGGTGTGGGATGGTCACTGCGCTGACACAGGAACGATGAGGGACAAAGTTGCTCAGGTAGACCAGACACACTCCGCAGTGTGTCTGCTGTAACACTACCTGGCCCAGGTCATTTACACACCAACAGAAGCCACACCAGCATCCACACAACCCATTTACACCTGTTGGGCTACACCGTATGCTGGAAGAGAGATTGGGCCTTGTTGGCTGCAGAAAGAGCCTCGTTCTCAGACCTGGAGGTGATCCTGGGATTACAGCCAGGTCACCGGGGATGGGCTGAGAGAGGATTGTGAGTTTCTGGACAGTGTCAGCCCTATGAGATGTGATAATTGCAGTTTCTGACCTTGTAAGGTATTGTTTACCTTTTACCATAATAGGCAATGTCTAGGGAATATTCCAGGTGATTGGGGAACACTGAGGTGAACTGTTTTCCTGTTTATATGAGGTGATTTCCTGTTTTTCCATTGGTATTTAAGGGAATTTTGGATACGCAATAAAGCTTTTTCTTCTTGCACCTTTACCATGATGTTGCGGAGTCTCTGCCCATGCGTGAATACTGCATACACCCATTGCAGGAATACAAGTTTTAAAGTCACCATGTTCTTTTCCAGAGCTTTTCCACCAAAAATGGACGATTGATCAGCATCCAGACAAACTGCCAATCAAAATGCCACTAACACTAGCAAGGAAGAGAATCAGACGTGGTTAATCCTGTTCTGGTTCCCTTCTCCTTTGCTGGAGAATGTAGCCTGGGATCTCATGTGAGTACTGTGAGCAACTGCCAAGAAGGGAGCCCAGGCTGCAGTTATCTGTAAGACAGATCCCATAACAAGTGGTTGATTTGATCCAAAATAAGAACTGAAACTGATTCCTCACCTTTTTTATAATTTAGAATATGTTATTAATTACACACACAGACTGAAAACAACACATTTAAACGGGCCTGTCCTGGTTACCAGTCATGGAACCATGCTGGCTCTGAACTAAACCTGTTAACCAGATAATCTACCACAGAAAAGTGCCATAATCCTATTCAGACAGATGGTTAATGCAGGGACACATCACAAAGCAGAGAGGGAAGGACTGAGAAAAGCTGTAAGTGCTTACACTCGCCATGTATAAAACACTGAATTCAAGAGCAATTCCTTGTGTCAGTGATTTATTACTACACTTATTCAGTGAATAATCAGGATTACAGCTCCTAAGGAAGACTGAGGTTCTTGTGCCTCTGCTCAGTGTTGCCTTGGATGATGTGAGGCTAAACTCATTAAACAAAATGATGCTGGATGAAAAGTACTTCGTGCTGCAAAGTGCTAACAAGTTATATGGCAACATCAGCTAGAGAGTCCAGTCAGCACCATGCCCCATCGTGCTGAGTCATGTCCTGTCCAAATGCTTGGAAACCCATCCTGCAGAGAGACAATAATTCTGGTGTAGACTTTTATTTATAGTGGATTTTTTTTTTTGCTTTAACCCTTGTATCAAATGGCTGATTAACACTAAACTGCCACTTCCTAGGTAGAGCCTAAATTCTTGCTGTTCTGTATGGCTGCTTTCATCCCTCCATACCCACAAGGACCGTGCCTGGCAGGCTGGATGCACAAAGAGGATGACAATGACTATTTAAATCCTGTTGCAGGGCAAAAAACTCAGAAGTTCCATGTCAGTGATTTGAAGCAACTATAACTACTAAAACTTTATTTAAGATGTATTAAAAATGTGCAGTTCACAAAAGTGGAGCTGTAACAAAAACCCCATGGACTTGAATTTGATTTAATCAAGAGAACAGTGGTAATGAAATCTATTTGAACAGTCTGTCATTGGAAAGGATGTGGCCAACCACCTGCAGTAAGTTCATGTTCTGCTCTGATTTGCAGTTGTCAAAGGAAGACTCACTCACTACACAATCCTTCGCTACTGGAAAGTAATCTCCAGCATCAGTAGAAGCAACTGTTAATATATTTCTCTGTATCAATGCTACAAACATTCTTCATCATGATGATACAAGGCAAAACAGGGATCAGATTTTGGCCAGGCTGGTCCACAACACCAAGTAAAAGCCCAGGGTTAGTATCAAAGATGTTTTGTTCTTATGGAAAATACTGGAAGGTTTACTATGTTATCAATGCATTTCACTGCAAATGATGGCAAATTCCTCCAGAAGCAACTCTACAGCCCTCCTTAACCCCTGCCTCACACCCTAGAAAGCATCTGCTACACTTTGTTAGGAAAAACAAAGCATTTCAAACAATGCAACTCCAGTACTTGGGGAGAATTCAGTATTCAGAAACAGCAGCTTCAGGGTAGAGACAAGATGTCAAAATGCTAAACATCATACACTTCTGCAAGAAATGGGAACAAAACACATCAGTATCACAAAGCAGAGAGCAAAGCATGCAGGATACTCAGCACCAAGCCCTAGTCTTCCTTCAAAAAACAGAGTTACCTCAAGACTCAACAGCAGGGTCTCAGGACCCCAAACCTGCATGAAGAGGGAAAGCAACACCTCTCTTAAGGGCTTATTGTGTTTGGAGAAGGAATAAAGCACAAGCCGGAGTGTCATATCAACTTTTAGGTACTGTGAGCAGCAATCACTAGGTTCACCTTAAAATATATTAAAAAGTATTTCAATGCAGTTGGCAGGAAACAAAGTAAGACTATATAAATGCTGACCCCAAGTTAATTACAAAAATCTGAGCAAACGATTTGCAGACAGCAGGATAAGGATCTTGTTTGGTCACAGAGGATTACCATGAAGGGCAAAACAAAATAAAAGGACAACTGGGATTGCTTAGCTTTGTGGGAAAGCCAGCACACTGCAGCTTTCCAACCTGTGGCTGGCCAGAAGGCTGCTTCCTCTACCCTAGCACATCCAATAACTTTACACTGCGTGTACAGAGGCAGTTTTTCTTTTGTGAAAGAAGTTAAAAGGCTCATGAACAGAGGGGAATTCAGCACAATCAATACCACTAACTGCAGGGATTTCATTTTGTGGGCAGATACCGAGCTGGAAAAAGCCAGAGGTTGCATGTGTGCAGGGCACACCTGAACTGCACCTGCACTACTCACTAATGAGTAACTACTGTAACTCACACTGACCCAGGGACAGGGGGATCACCCCCCTCTGTTCTTCAGATGTCAACTGCTTCAATTCCCATTAAACATGAGAACTTCACATTCAGACAGAAAAGGATAGAGGAATTAGGCACAATTACTATGAAGTTCTACTATTCAAAAGTCCTGTTATTTCCTGTTTATTCAGGCAATAGGTAAAAAGGAACAGCAGTTGGGGAGTTTTCAAAACAGTTCAAGAAACATATATGTACACAGTGTTAAAAAGACTCTGTTACTAAATTCCCTGGTATGTTTAGAACATTATTTTTGGGCTCCAGATGGAGAAAGAAACTAGTGCCAATCTGATTCAGCAAGATATGTGTTTCTCAAGTGGTCCCTTTTAGTTCACTGGCCCATTCACAAAACTAGAGTTGTGAATGAGCCAAAGAACTCTGCTGAATTAAAGGCAAGGTAGAAAAACTGGGAACTGGAAGACTTTCTGGTGATCAAAACCTGAAAGTTACCCACTAGGGAAAAATCCACAAGGCTCCTGCATAAACTGTGCTTGTTTACTCCTTATACATTGCCTGTTTAACCAAACTAATGAATCTGCTGCATTACAACATTTCACACAGGTACTAAAGACCTGGATACAAATTTGAGGAGATAAATTGGACCTAAGTGTGCTAATGGCTAAACTCACTGGTAAAGGCTCATTGAGGTACATCTCTACTGGTAACACTGACACCCACACAAGAAACTGGGCTCTGCTCTTCAGTCTGGTACATCCAAGTGGAAATTTTATGCACCACATTTAGGAAGTTAAAAGTGCTGACCAGTTTTGGGAAAACTTCTAGATTTGGACAAATCTTTGTAGAAGTTCTAATACAAGTTGAGGAAGTCCAGCTTACTTGCTGGGGTCAGAGAAGAGGGACCTGGAATCAAGAAACTGATGAAGGATGCCTTGTATAACTGTGATGTTAAGAGAGGCAGCATAAACATGGGAAAACAAACCCAGGATAACTACTCCAGGATGAGTACAATCAGTGTGGAATAATGAGCTGGTAGTTAGGTTAAAGAGCTTGCTTATTTATTTAACAAAAATCCTTTTGTGGGTGATGTTTATCTTCCTAAGGGTAGCTTATAAAAGTAAGCAGCGTCAGCACAACGGGACAGCGAATGGTTCCCTTCAGAGTGCTGCCCTCACTGGTACTTAACCTCTCTCTCAAGAGGGCACTGTCATAGAAGCTCAGAAAAAGAACAACAGCAAATTTCTCTTCTCCTTCATAAAGTCAGGGTTTCACCAAACGGATGCAATTGCAGGATTTATCAGTAATCAGGTAATTCTTCATAGGAGATACACTACATGCTTTGTCAGTGTCAGTATCATCTTAAGCTGCCCCTTTTCCCTCTTTGCTGTTAACTAGTGACAGCACGTAAAGGATATTCAGAGGCTGGAGTTTCGCAACAGGTGAGAGGAATGTGGCTGCAAGCCTGCTAATCTTGCTCACCAGCCAGAGCAGAGGATCAGTTATGCAAGGCTGCATGTGGATTTTGACCAGATATAACAAACACTTCCTTTCTCCTCTCTCTTTTCTATTTGGAACAACGAAAGCGAAGCTGTGAGCCATTTCCTATCATTTATAAGATCGCTCTGGAAACTCATTCTCTCTGCATATTTTCTGGGGAAAAAAATGATACTTTTTGCAAGTGTTGCATCCTGAAACGATGCAATCAGCCTTGGGTTTGCAGGGTAGTAGCACCTTCTGAGCTCCTTTTCTGAAGAACCCCATTTTAATCTAGCTCTCCTGTCACCTGCTCCCATCATTCAGTCTCCCATCCACACCAGAGAGATTCCTAATTTGGGGAAGAAAAATCATCAAACACTTCCTGGTGTCCAGTGGAGTCACAAGTTCAGCTCAGAGCAAACCAGGTATACTAGTGAAAGGAAACAACCACGCAGTGCGAGGAACACGAAGTCCACCCTGAGGAGCCACCACTCTTGACTCCCTGTTGAAACATCACCTACCCATGGAACCCATGTCCAGGGTCAGTCCTACCATTTTGGTTGAACCAAGTCCCACTACACCAAAATCTACAGAGAAGCAAAACAACGAACTCTAAACTGATATACAATCAGGTAAGGGTCCAATTTTTATGAATAAATGAACAGCAGGAATCCTACAGCCTGCATCATTAACAAGAGGGGTTTTCCAATCACCTTCTTGTCCAAGGGAAAAAAACTTACTGATGAGGAATTAGGCAAGAAGTCTCCTGTTACTGCTAAAAGGAACTGGCATTTGGATGTAATTATTGAAAGAAGAAAAGCACAAGATTTTTCAGCGATAGTTACTGAAATGCACAGAATGTTGCTGCAATCAGTAAAGTCCTTCCCAGTCAAAGGCCCCCTAACATGAATCCAGCCCCTAGCACTGCTTGTCATTGTCTCCACTTGCCTCTACTCTCTCCCTTTGCAACACTAACCAGCCCTTTCTGTGTTTTGCTTCAGCTGCTTTTCACAACAGCCAAGGCAGAAGCATCCCGTTCCAGCAGCCCCTTCCAACACCCACTGCCCAAAGCACGGAATGAATGAAGATTTGCTCCCCTGTAGATCCATTACCTGGTAAAACCACCCTGCAAACAAGGAATGTAGAGTTCATCTGAGCCCAGCTCATCCTCTGCTTTCCTACCTCCACCAGCACACTCTGATTGTATAATCCTATTTCTCTCTCTCTCCAGGAAGCTGCATTGCAGTAATAGCTGTGGAGCAAAAAACAAGCCCTGCTTTATACTGGAGCTGAGAGGGGAAGAACATGACAGTGAATGACAGCTCGATCCGCACTGGGTAAATCCCATCCCTCTCACCTGCAGCTCGGTCCATACAGGTAAATCCCATCCCTCTCACCTACAGCTCGGTCCATACAGGTAAATCCCATCCCTCTCACCTGCAGCTCGGTCCATACAGGTAAATCCCATCCCCCACACCTACAGCTCGGTCCATACAGGTAAATCCCATCCCCCACACCTGCCACAGTGGCCCATCAGTGTCAGTGTGCACAGCTTTGCCTGAAGCGATGCAGCTGTTAAGGATGCAGAAGTCAGGGCTTGTAGCCTGGTCACAGCACCCTGTGGCAGGATTACCCTCATGCCTCAAATCTGTCCAGAGCAGTTTGGTTTGGTTTCTAACAGCTTTTCCACCTGTCATACTCTCTAATTCCTAACCAAGGCAATCATATAATCAGATATATACAGTGATGTTAAAAATGGTTAATTTAACATTTATTTAAAATGTTAAATTATGCTTAAAATGTTAAAAATGCTTCAATACAAACTTACTACCTCCATCCTGTTCCCAGTGTCCTACTTTTTTTTGGTGAACATCACAACATCAATATGAAGCAAGCAACTTGCAAAAAAAGTGTAATTCATGACAGATGTGGAAAGAGAGTTAACAGAAAAGAACAAGATGGCTGGTTCCCATTATTTGAGAAGGAATCTGACAGACAAATTGGGAGGAAACATAATACAAACAGAAAATATTACTGCTATTAGGTTACACCAAGTTTATTTAAAATACTTAATTTTCATGATATTTATGTTACTTAAGCACATTTCTGTAGTATTGCCAGACCAATTAAAACATATGAGTTGATTTCAGTTGTGTTTGCTGTCATGAGATGCTGCCAAGAACCTCCACAACATTCATCTTTCACTAAAAGAGGAAGCCAAAATTGGCATGCTGTGGTGATGTTCAAAGTCTTTAATCAAGATTGAGCTTGATGAGTTACAAATACAAATGAGGGATATTATTCTTTCCTTTCCCTGCAAACTAATTTTTTTCCTGTTTTCTTCAGTGGCTTCTGAAGCCTGTATTCTACCTCATTCAGAACAGAAATCTCCTGGAAGGGCAAGAGGTGACGTCTCTTGTGAAAAAAAAATCTGTAGGGTTGTTCATTTGCTGGGGAGGAAAGAGGAAGAGGTGATTTAATATCGAGAGTACAGACAACAAAGCCAGCTTGAAATCAGCCTGCACTAGGGAAGAAATTTCCATGAGGAACTTGCTGCCCTGTGCTTTGCCCAGTGCAAGGCTTACAGATGGAATCTGGACGCTTTAAAATTGAGCCAAACATCAAAAATAGGACACCACAAAAACATCATCACTAATTTATGTGTTTTCCCAACACCCACTGCTCTGTTCTGTGAGAAACCAGTGATGAAACCAAGGTTACAAACGGAGGGGGAGAAAAAAAAAGCCCTGAATAAAACCCAATACCCCAACACACAACTGGAAAGAAAACCTCGTGCTGGCAATCCAGACTCTTGGGTAACACTTTTACACGTTTCCTGTAAACGTTCCACCCACAGTACTCCAGGCTGAGCTGTCCACTGACACCACTGGCAGGGCAGCACCTCTCCCACTGCTTCCCTCAGTTCACCCCGTCCCCCTGGCAGCTGCCCTTTCCACACGAGCAGCTCCTTCACCTAGCAGGACAGTGGATGTTCTGCTGTGCCTCCTGCAGAGCTATAATGGTCTTCCAGGCAGAAGCAACTGTTTTTAGAGCTGACAGGTAGGACTAAGAGCTCTTAAAACAGATCTGAGACACCATAAACACAAGTGCTGGAAAGCTGTGTGGGAAGAGCAGCGGAAATGGAGAGCACATCACACTGACACCGCGGGCAGGTTGAAAGGCTCCAGGAGTGGAAACCTGGTGCTCGTGACATGCAGGTGGCAGAAGAGATGAAAGGAAATATGTGAGAGACGTGCTGATCCTGACTCCAGGGTCATCCCTGCTCCCAAACACGGCCCATACAGCTGGGACAGTGACACGGTCCGTGGGGAACAGACTCTGACACGGGAACCTGAATCCAAACCTCTCCACTGACCCAGCAAAAAGCACCCGAAGGGAGTCAGCACAATACAAATGCACTATAAACCAAAGGAATGGCTTCTCCCACAAAAGCAGTCCCCTTCTGAGGCAAACAGCACTCCCAGAACAGTCACCCTCGTGTGGGTTCCCAGCAGCTGCCCACACCTTGGAAGAGGCACACTGTCACATCCCAAGCAGGCCAGGGTTAAATTGGATTAGTGCATTCCAGCAGGTGCCAGGTAAGGATTGCCCAATTTCTTTGGGCAATTTTTTCTGTTATGCAGCCAATTTTCAAGGTACTTGAACTATGCCAGGTTTCAAGCTTCAGGCATTTTGAGGACATTGCTAAAAAATTCCTAAGTAAAACAAGTATATATGGGTACAACAGCTGCAAGCAATGTATTTTCATTTGTAAAATTAAAACTGAACTTCATTTGGAGACAGCAAGGGAAATTCCTTCTGGAATAAGGAATATTTTAAAATGTTTGAGATAAGGGAAAGCTGGAGATAGGTTTAGAAGTTTTTTCTACTCTCAGAATTACAGCTACACAGCTAAAGCAGTAAGTTTGGCACTTCATCTTGTCACCTGGAGTGTATTTGAGACATACTGACTTTTTATATGAATTCTTTAGCAAGCTGCAGTACATCCCCCAGAAACACCAGAATTATATGTTAGTGTTTAAACTGCCAAGTTTCACAAGAGTCACAAGAAGGTAAACGCTACCTGCCAACGCCAAGTTGCATTTCAGGAAAACCACAAAATCTAAATGGGAAAGCCACCAAGTCTGAAACTTTATTGCCTTTAAAGTGCCTTGCACCTTGCCACAGAAGTTATATAGTACACTGCCTTTCAGCCAGAGTCCAAAGGAGGGGTTTGATACAATATGAGCACTCCTCGACACAAATACTTTATTTCCTGCATAAAAACTGAGAGAGGTTCACTGAAATAATGGCAGAAGACATTACAAAGGGGAATTGTTTAAGTGTGAAAAACTAAGTTCACATGTCTCCAAGCTGACAGCATTCACTTACTAAAGGCAGTACTTTCAGTTGAGTGACTTCAGTGCTTTCTCACATCAGCCAGGACAGCACAGCTTTATCATTTTATAAAAGTTAAGTTCATCACTAGGGCAGACCTGTGTCCTGGACACTGCAGGTGCCCAACCCTCTCCCTTCACAAAGGAACTTAGTGAGATGAGCTCCTTGCTGGTGCCATAAAATACTTCCATGACTGTCCAGCCCTTGCTAGCACATGCATCCATTTCTTCAGCAGAATTCATGGCTGTAGAAGCTGTCACACACAAAATGCAAAATACTCCAAATTCACAAACTAGGAAAAGAGAACCTAAACTTCACGCTGCAAAAAGTGGGATTTCTTTTCGAAAAGAAAACCATACCCTCTGAAATTAATCTCCCTGCTGCAAGTAGATGTACCTCTACTGGACAGCAAGAGAGACAATCTTCTTCTTCCATACAGCCAAGAGCTGCAACACATAAGCAAGGTTCCTACCTCATTCTTCTGCTGAATTTCTAGTACTGGCTAAATATGGAAAATGAAGAGTAAAATATTTTGTGAAAGACAAACAATCTAATATAAGGATGCAGTACAGAACCCTACTCCCACAGATCAGAAGAGAGCTTGAAACCCCCAGAAATAGTTTACAACAATATTCTCTGTTTTAGACACTTTTCATGCTTTGGAAAGCCCCCAGAATACTGTTATTTTTGCACAAACACCATATGGCTAAGAAAATATCGCTTTCTCTGTTTTCCTGGACCATAGCTGTCATTTCAGGCAACAAGACCATGACCTGATAAAACAGATCACAACATTCAGAAAACCAAGAGGGGACAGAGGTGGTTTTCAAGCCACAGAACAGTGGCTGGGAGAATTACCTACTTTTAGTTGGCAGCAGCTCTGACCCCTAAGGCAACCTCTCCTGTACATAAAGAAAACAAATTTGAAAGCAGATCCATCTGCAAAAAGAATAGTGTTTCCAGCCTCTGGAAAGATAAATCCATTACATAACTTTTAAAGCATATCCATCCTTCCATAGACAATGGCCCCACAGTGATAATTATCTGTGTGGTGGATTCTTGGTCTTTAAGCTTCAGTGCTCCTGATGTGTCATTTTTGCATTACTTACCTGTACTTTCCCAGCTCCCCACACGTCAGCAGCAGCTGCTTTCCTTCTGATGGAAGCCAGCTCTTTTGCGTTACTTACTCTTTCAAATGGCTTAAGACTATTTGATTCAGACTTATCACTATGTCTGAAAAACTCTTAAGAGCTTAAAAAGAACTGCGAAAGAAGAACAGGCACTACTGGAAAAGCCTGCTTGAACAAAAGTCGTGCACACAGATCGACAAGTTGCAACATACAAGGAGGAATAAAAAGGTATTTGAAAACAATAATGATGAGAAAAGTCTTACATGAAATCTGAGAATTACTTAAGATCTATTCCTTTCTCCTACTTGCTCCCTCTCACAAAGGCAAAGCCAAGAGCACAGGAGATTCATCCAAGTTCAATAAGTCCCCATTTGATTTAAAGTTTCTGGTATACAGCCAATGCAATAACATTTAAAGGTACAACTGGGTTGTATCTTTACAACAGAGATACAAAGGTGCGTGCTACCCTGTTCACATAGCACATACACATAGTGCCACTAACAGCTCTCTTTTCTGAGACGCTTCTATGAGCTGTTTTCATTTGGGTAAGAAAGGAGGGGAATCTAATTTGTGCTTGAAACTGATCAAAAATTTTAACAGTGCTTCTGGAATGGACTCTCAATGCTAGAAGTCATGAAACACAGCTCGGAAGCCAAGAAGCAGATCCAATCGGCCTTAGACCAGCTGTGAACTCTTCCCAGTCCTGTGAACCCTAATAATCCCTGAATGTATGAGGCTAAGCAGCAGTAGAGGAACACCACAACATCACCTGAGCTGTTTTAATTCAGGCCCAACACTCAGAGCACAAACCCAGAGGAAGACTCTGCACCTCCCAGGGAGGGAGTGGTGCCTGTGCAGCTGCACCTGCACACACAGGCAGCGATAGCTGGGCTGCTGCCTCCGCACCTGTGGGGACACAAAGCATTGGATAAACTGCTCTCACACTTGGCTGTTAAGCACCACACCACCCACACAGGGCAAGGGGAACCACACGGAGATGCCCAAGCTGCTGGCAGGGGCAGCAAGAGCTGGTTTGAATGCATGCACACATGGCTGGCAAACATCTGAATTCCTGCCTGCTTCCCAAGAAATCCAGATCAGGACGTTCTCCTTTCCCAATGACAGCACAGCTGCCAGCAGGACACCTACTGATTTGCTTGGTGTTTATTTGCATGCTGTGCTAGCTTACTGCCTCTGGGCATAAATATCCAATTTTATCCACTTATTTGAGTTTACTTTGTATCTGGATGCACAAAACACCTCACTGTACGGTATGCCTCCGAAGCTGTCATTCCTCAGAAGACTAAAGGCCTAATGAAAGATTAATAAAACAGTTTTATTGCATTTTTCCACACGTATTTTACAAGTGGTCAGCTTGTCTAATAACACCGCACTGACTCAGGTCTCCATTTATCTGCAGATGTCTGAATCACTGTCCTCTGCACTCGAGATTGTCCAAGAAGAACCACGTACACAGACGGCAGACACGGAAGACCTGAACACAGATTCTCAGCCCAAAAGGCTACCCAGCATGTAACCTGCAATAACAGCTTTCTTTCCCTGTATCTCTGTCAGCTTCGCTATCTGTGCAGTCAGGCCAGTGATGTCTGAGGAGCACTTTAAACACTAAGGATGAGAAACACTACAAAATCCAGATATTAGCCTTCTCTGCATATGCTGCGAATATGTACGGTGAGCTGTGATCCAGCACTTGAATCACTGACCTCCAAATCTGCATTTCTAACTCCAGTCAGAGAGGACAAACTGCCTCCCAGACAATTTGCCCAATACTCACACTACAGAAAAAACAATTACAATAAAAAACCAATGCAACAAGAATTGAAAAATTGCCAATTCAATTCATAACACCATAACCAGATTATAACAGGATTCAGTAGGTAATTTCCTTATTATAGAGCTTCCAGAAGGTAACCCTACTATTACCCTCCTTTTATACCAGTTGGCATTCAAGGAATTTACCAAATTCCTTGCTTCAAACTGTAGGAGCAAAGACCCTTTTAAGAGCCCATCAACAGTGCCTTTGAACTGTAGGGCAAAATCCAGTATTTGTAAGCCTGTACATTCATTCCTGATTACAAAATTACTTGGAAATCTCCCACAATAGTTCAGTTTTTTTGCATGTCATTTCCTTCTCTGTTTCATAAACAGAGATGGAGAATCACAGAGGCAAAAGCCAAGCTAGGCAAAGGCAAAGCTCTGGTTGAACAGCCCCGCGCTACTTTAAGCACACACGACGGTAAGGGAAGTGGTGCTAAGGATGCATCAAACCAAAGCACGAGGTATTGGCTTGGGTTTTGCATCACCAGCTGGAGAACAGGAAACTGAAAAGCCCAGCTGAACCTCAGCTGAAGTGCAGCACCAGGCCTCCACTAACACCATTACTCAGCTGCCTGCAGCACCTCAGCCAGGGGAGCCCTCCACGCAAAGCCAGTGCCGTTCTCCCCGCGGTACGCAGCTGTTTTCTCACGGGTTTTGCGCCCTCGCGTTTCCTTTCCCCCGCTTTTCTCGCCCTAGGTCCGTGCCGGGGCCCACCCGCCCGTCGGGGGTGCCGCTGCCGGGGCACAGAGCATCCCAAACCCGCCTCCCGCTGCGGCCGAACGCGCGGGGAACAACGAACCCTCCTGCGCTCCGCGGTCCCCGGGGACGGCGCCGGGGTCCAGCCTCGCGCTCAGGGCCGGCAGGGCAGGGCAGGGCAGGGCAGGGCCCCCCGCGCAGGCGGGACGGCACCTGCGACCCCCGCCCGCCAGCGGAACCCGCGGCCACGGCCCGGCGCCGCCCCGCTCCCCGCAGGGTGCGCTGGGCCAGGGACCCGGCGGAAGGGCATCAGCGAGCGGCGGCGGACGCGGGGCTGCCCCGGCAACGCGGGCACCGCCGCCTGCGGGGGTGGAGGCGGCGGCAGACG
>VXBT01005579.1:2315723-2330773 GCA_013400235.1 Oriolus oriolus
CGCCTGCCCCGCGTCCCCCGGCTCCGTGGGCCACCGCGCACCCTCGACAAGGGCAGCGGAGCCTGTTTCCTCCATCCATCGCGCATCCGCGAGAAGCGCAGCGGAGCCTGTTTCCTAATCGCGATGGGAATCCGTGCCTGCACTGTTACAGCTCCACGAAGACCCACCGTCCTTTCCTTTTTGCCTCGTATTTACCTGCTGCCACTTGGGACATACTTAGTTTAGCAAAGGCAGCAACTGGGAAAGTCATTTGGTCTTCTAACTCTGATTAGAAATTCAAATTAAACCTAGTATGATGTCAAACTCCAAATTAAAAACCCAAATCTTCATGAACATCTAAGCCTGACCCAGACAAAACACGCTTTTGTTGTGGACAGTAGTGGATTGAAGCAGCTCAATCCCATAGCGAGCCCTTCTGCTCAGTTGCTGCTTGGTTCTGCTACAGCAGCATGGTATTTGCAGACACGATGTTGTCCTTGAAACTCCAACCCAATAATAATTATTATGCATCTCATCCACAACAGAACCCATGGCAAGCATGTTGAACCCTACCTGGACTCTCATCTTACAGAATTTCGTGTCTCATTCACAGTCTTGGTTTTCTTCAAAACCTAAGACCTGTCTACAAAAGGCCAACAAGCGCTTCTGAAATGTACACCTCCCTCCCCTCTCCCGTGAGCAGCTCACAGGCACCCTCTCCCTGTCCCGGTGACTTCAGAGAACTCCTGCACTGGGATCCATAACGGATGCACACTTAGTCACAAGTGAGGGGAGCTGTCAGACCCTGCTCAGCCCCCAGCTACCTCCACTGAAAGCTCCAGGGAGTATCCTGGAGCAGATACTGCGGCAGAGCAGCTGAAGGCTGCTGGACAGCAGCGCTGGAGAGGACACAAGGCAGGAACACTGTGGGCTCTGAGTGGCCAGAGCTGTTCTTTTGTGCTGCAACACCATCAGTTTGCAGATGGTGTTACAGGATCCTTCTGTCCCTGCACATACCTACCACAGACAGCCTAGGCTGTCTATGCCTCCTTATTCCCACTTACCCTGCCCAGAACCCTTATGTCCATCAGTTTATCACAGTAAGGAAGATTTAATGGTCCAAAATCACAAGAGAGGCAGCAGTTTAGCCATTCAGATGGCTGTGAGCCATTTGTATCAGAAAGGGTAAGGAAGCACTAGAACAGATTACTGGGAGAAATACAGGATCTCTACAATGAGAGCCTTTGGTAAGAAGCAAGACAAACACTCATAGAGATTCTCAGATGAATATGATTCTGCGTTGAGAGGAATACAGAGCAGATAATTTCTTGGTGCACCTTCTGATCATTCTACAATGCAAACCTGCTACTGATATCCCATAGAACAAGAACTATTACAAGGGCCATTACAGAGCAGTAAATTTTACTTTTTCCATGCTATCTTCTGTCCAACTCCCTGTCAACTTTCTTGCCTAATTTATTATATGTATTTTTACTCAACTTTGAGGCAGGGGTTATGTTACTTCTAATTATTATTAACATCTTACATATCACCATGAGTATTCCTTTTGAATATTTTCTCAAGAAGCTTAGAGAATACATTCACCTTGCTAGCAAGCTAGGGATGTTCCTTTGCATCTCCTCTTGCTCACACCAGTGGGGCTTGCCTGGGCAATGTGTAAACAAACACACACACACATACATACACAAAGATATTTTGTTTCTGCCTTTAGGTGCTGGTATTGTTAAAGAAATTCCATGTGCCATCTGCTGGGAGAAACTTTCTCTGAGGCAATGTGCTGTACTGACACAGCTGACTGCACTGCTGGCAGCATAAAGGCGCAGTTATTTCTCAAGAGGAAGCTTTATTCTGTTAATGCACCAACTTCCAGCAGAGATGCAAAGGACAAACAGAAAGTCAGGGTCAGGATGAGTGGAACAACAGCAGGATGAAGTCCGTCAGAGAACACAAACCTCTGGACCTATGTCACAGTATGACAGCCTGGCACCAAGTTTTCATTTCCAAATCCTCCTTCTTCACTTGAACCTCCAAAGTGTTCAGGTTACAAACACCATGATCAGACTCAGAAGGTGAACTGCATTTTAAAGACAAGTTGCTAAGCATTAAGTGAATAATTCTCAATTTACTTGCAGACTGAAAAATCTCTACAAGCTTACAAGACAGGCAGCTATCCTTGCTGTGCCAGAACAAGCAAATAGACAGGAATTCAGCACCCACTTTTCAGAAGCAGTCTTCAGCTTCCCGTACCCAACACTCAGCACCAATAACTGTCTTTAAAATCAGCAGCAGCATTTGGGTTTCACACTCCTGGCAGTCTGACTCCAGGTACTGTGGTCTCAGGCACAGGACTGAGGAAAATCAGCTTTGCTAACATACCCTGTGCTGCCACGTGTGTTGAGAGCACAGTTACACCTAACTCCAAAGTGGACCCAGATATCCATTGCCATCAAAATACCTGGTCTGCTCTCTCTTTATACCCCCAGCAACAGATCCCCACTGATGGCCTTGACTGGATCACAGGAATCAGTTGGATTAGGTCCCATTGATCCAATGGAGAAGTATACTCGCATTAAGTTTTCCTTGGAATCAAAACCATCCGATTTCAAATCGCAAAATTGCTATAACCAACACTATGGAAGGGGGAAATATGCAACTGGAATGTAAAATAAGCTCAGCAAGTAGAAATCTCAGACACACAAAACTATTTCTCCAAGTTTTAAGATGTTGCCTTAACAAAGCAAACAAAACAAAACCCAGAAATGCAACTGCCAGGGACAAAGCCCTTAATTCTCTGGTGAAAACAGAAGAGGACTGGAACTAGTGGTGAATGTAGAAGTCCACAAACTGTTGAGTTAATGAACAGACAATCTCACAACAGTTATCTGCTATAAAACTTTGAGATCCAGTTTAAGTCCTCATCTTCTAAGGAATGAGAAGTCCCTACCACACACAAAGTACTTTTTCCTAGAATGTTTTCTGAAAACCCCAAACTGCCGGAGGCAGCCTCCTAAAGGTACTGTCAAAAAGTAGGCAGTTAAACACCACCTTCTTTTCAGGATTATTTCCACTGTAACTTCATCTGCAAGTCTAGGTGAGAAGCGCAGAACCACGCATGCAACCTAAAGTGTTACTCCAAAATACAATATTGTTAAACTAGAAAGGAACAGGGTGTTGAACAAACTGTAAAATGTTTTGACTCAAAGTGTTGTACAGCAGATGGAGCTACAAGGATGGCCTGCAAATAGCCACCTACACTTGAGAACACCCAGCAATGACAAATATACAGGATCTATCCCATCGAGGGAGTGTCTTCAACTTTTTTCTACTGCTAAATGACACACAGACATTCACAACAAAGCAATTCTCAAAGTTTCACATCAACAAAGATTTAAAAGAAATAAATGCAATTAGTTTGCAATGCTTATTTAGATGCTGCGCAGAAGTTCTTCAGACCAATATCTACAATCGTGTCACATTTGCTTCTCTTCAGAGAGATAAAAGCAGGACAGGGATGGGAACTGAGAAAAGGCATTTGTTGTTTCACCATCTGGCAGTGACAAAAGTGACAATCAGTTTGCTTCAAATCAGATTCCTCCTGGAAGATCATGAGTCCATCCATTACCACACTTGCCAAGAATATTTGGACACTCCTCCCTTCTAGCAGAACTAAGAGCACTGCAAGGGTTCCACAGGTGCCCCGTTCACCTCCTCTATGTTCCTCTCTCCGCAAAATGATCCATCTGGATGACCACTGGATTTGCCAACCAGATCCAGAAATGCTCCCAACTGCCTGATGACTTTATTTAGCAAAAGAGAAAGTCAGTTTTCCAAATGAAAACTTTCCAACTTAATTTAAAACTTACGAATATTTCTACTTGGCTGTGGAGATTAGGTGCCTGCTTTCTCCTCCTTCACAGAAATGAAAGACTTGCAGGTGAGTTTCTGTTGATAAATCCAAAGACTTTGAGAAATCCTGTATGAGAAAAAAATCTCCAACTGCACACACTATTTCACATCAGCTCAAACTGATTTCTTGCTACAGCCTTCAAAAATCACTACTGAAATAAGCAGCTAGATTCAAAAATAGTTGAATCTACCAAAGTTAATAACATTACATAACAAACAAATGCTAGTTTGGGTATCCACTTTTTTATCTTTGAAGTTCAAATGAGGGTTCTGAGAGAGAAGTTTTGTATTAATCTAGGCAGATAGGTGCTAACATAATGTAATTTTTACTTTGACTGTACTCACAGGGAATGGCCATTATCACCTAATAATCTTTCATCCCATTACCGAACACAAAAAATAGGTTTTCACAGACATAAGCCGGTTATGAAATAACTGATCTACACCAAATGTAAAACAAGCTTTCAAGAAGTCAGTCAGATGCTTGTAATGAATGTCTGCACACTCCCACGAGTCCCACTCTGGAACAGCTCCATCACTGACACTCTCCTAGTGCTGAGGAATCCAGTGGGCACAAGGATTTCCATGGCAGTGTACATATGGGAGAGTGATATAAACACAACAGTGCACATGACATTTATCAAAGTACAAGCAGATTTTTGGTTTCATTAGTAACACAGGAGAGATTTAATAAATATGTTTTACTTTAATCCAAAGGTAAGTTACTCGAGGCCCCCTTTTGTGTGGGCAAGGCATTCTTGGCCACCTCCCTCCCCCCAGCCTCACATGCTGAGGGAAGAATTCCAAGTATTTCAAGAGCTGGAACATCTCCCTTCATGTGGTACCTTCTCACCCTCAACTTGCCTAGGACAGAATAGCTTAAAATTCCTGCAGGACAATATAGGGCTGACCTTCTGTACTCCAAAACCTCTGTGGAGTATTTTTAGACGCTCAAACAAAATGCATCTTGTCTCCTTTCAGTTCAGACAGTGGCCCTAAACTAGAGTGATCTAGACAGGACAAACTGAGAATTAAGGACCAAGTTTCATAAACAAATTGCTTAAGGAAAATTTCATTCATGACAAACAAGTCTAGTCCAGAACACTGTTTCACAAGTGTCCATAAATACAAATAATGTGGAACTCGGATGAGACTAAGAAGTGTCCATGTTCTGTAAACTAAAAAGGGAAATGCAGAACATCTGCAAATCAGCCACATGGAAAAGGTTAAATACTTCTTTGCCAGACTCTAAAACTGAAGTCAGCAATCCCAAAAAGCAAGTCACCATGTCACTGCCACTGTCTGGCATCCAGCAGGTACTCGGAAACATCAAAGCAATCATGTCCAAGGGCACAAGTCCAAGAAACCAAGTGTCAAAACCAAAAACAGTAAAGCAAAACTGCACTGCAATACTTTCTGAGAACACAGTTCCACCGGGAAGATGCTTTTCTTGGGATGAAAATCCTTATCTTAACAGAACATCAAAATAGCCCTTCTCCTTAGGTAAAGATCTTCTGTTTTCTCGTGGGCATGTCACGTTAGGTGTTCAGCCACGATCTTCCACAATTCCTGTAGGAGCAGAAAGAATACATACAGGTATTTTCTCACATCAGTAGGTTGCAATTGTGAAAAAGTTCAACATGCTCACTGTAAGACAAGTTTGAAGACATACCCTATACTTCCACCTCTAGATGGTATCCATCCATGGATGGATACCAAATCCATCTATGTAATTTCCTGGAACAACTACCAAATTATCTTTGAAACAGAGCAGTATAGCTGATTGCTTCATTCTTGTAGCATGATTTTTAAGAAAATGTACAATTAGTACAAATTAATTTGTTTTAAAATAGTTTGAAATTAGCTCAGTTGGGCAGAGCATGGTGCTAATAATGCCAAGTTAATCCCTGTGTGGGGCCCTTCGCTTAAGAGTTGGATTCAATGACTCTTGTGGGTCCCTTCCAACTCAGAATATTCTGTGATTTCTCTGATCTGCATGATCTTCTGCAGTATTTTGTCTGAGAATCCTGCTCTTTTTCTTAGCCTGTATTGACAAATGGTTTCAATAATGCTGGTAAAAAAGCAGCTGAAGGAATAATTTACTGAGGAATCCAAGTCTCACAAATGCATGGCTTATATGAACACCCCCCCTTCTCAATCTTACAGACAAGGATGAAAAACCCTCAATCACTTAATTTCTTTAGAATATATTAATACATGCTTTGTCTGCTCCACAAAGGATAATTAAGCAGACTATCACATACTCTTCACCATGACATCTTTCAATTGTGGCAGTAGACTTAATGATAAATAAAAACATAGGCATTTTAAAAATGCATAGATTTTGAGGATCAGCAGCCTTCCTCAAAGTAGCCAGGGAATGAGTTTACACATGTAGGTATAATCCAGGTTACTTTTGTGTACTTGTAAAACAAATCAATCTGATGAAGTAACTGTGGCCCCCGTCACCTCACTATGCATACACACAGCAACAGCTGACTACAGCAATATAATTTCTTGGTACCAGATTTGCAGTCCTGTACAAGATTTGAAAGTTGTCTAAAAATATCAGTTAGATTGGATTGTTCTACAAGTCAGCAAGCTGTTAGCTATCCTGTATAATATTCCTAAGGGCAGATAATTTGGAAAAAAATGGCAAAAGAGAACCATAAGTGCTTGAGAGGTAATTAGATAACCAGAAATATTATATCTGGATGTTTCTCAATAACAGAAGTTTACAGCTAATTGACTTCTTCATAGATACTAGAACATTATTTCCTGAACTCTGAACTGGGAAAGGAATTACTAAAACTGTGAAATGAAAGCTCTCCTACAGAAAATAAATGAGAAGAGATATCGAACATTTTCCAGTTCAATCACAAAAATAGCATTTTACAACGTAAAAGTCTCTTATCCTTTGAGGACCTGAGTGCAATCTCAGCCACTCTACTGCTGGTGATAGAAAATCAACTCTGTCCTAGCCAAAACCAGGACATGTCAATCTAGTACAGATTATGTAAGCACAAACAAGGATCACTTGAAATCAAAAAGGCTAAATGGAAATAAAAGATTATGTTTATTCTCCTGTTCTTACTTCATGTTACATAAACAGCTGATAACTAATTTGAGACGATTAGCCTGACACATTACATTTATTTTCATGAATGCCACTTACCAACTGCTCAATTCGCTCATAAACAAGGAACTGGCAGAAATCACGCTTAATGGGCTCCACTGTATATTTCATTTTTCCATCTTGGAGGTTCTCCAAATCATTTAGAGTATTTCTAAAGTGACTGTAGGCTTCACATGTAACATCCATATGTCTTAAAGTGAAGTTCAGCCTGGCAAAAGAATATTTCATTTAGAACATCTCTCCTATACTGGCATCTTAAATAGGTGTGTAACTTCCCTCAGCTAATGAAAAAATGGGTCTTCTCAGCATAATTAACTCCCAACAACCGAAAAAATGTACACCCCCCATTCCTGAAAAGCAGAAAAGATGTTATGTCAGCATCAATACACAATAGCTCTTGAATTAATCTTTCCAGTGGTTTTAGGGCACTTTGCCACTACAGAATTATTGGCTTGGCTTCCTGGACAAACACCTGGCAACAAACCACAGGAAGAGTTATTGCTTACATATCCTCAGAAATTTAAGCAATGCCTATTTGTGTATCAGCTTTTGAATGGGCTCCAGCACACAACTACTTAAAAACGTTCAATGATTCCCTGAAAGCAAACAAGAGAAACTGTTCTAGAGTTGCTCAAGCCAGGAAACATATACCCTAATTCTAAGCAACTTCATTCCACTCTGTGACCTCAAAAACATATAGCAAATGTTGTCAGGCATTCTAGAATAATTCTAGAAAATCTAGCCAACTGTTTATCTTTATTTGCACAGAGGTTATCTCAGGTGAGGCAAAGGTAGGACACCAAAGGCAAACTCTTGTGAAACTCAAATTCTGAACTGATAAAAATTAAGCACGTAGAAGAAAAAAATGCTTGTCCTGAGCATATACTGCAGCCAATGGATCAACTGATACAATGAAAATCAGAAGCCAACCTTTAATCAAAACACACAGAGGTTTTAGTCCTTTTTATTTTAAGTTTTTGGTAATACTTACCTCTTTTCTAAAGCTAAGTAAACTGTACAAGAATTTCTCAAGTTGTGTGTGATTCTATACAGAGTTCTGAACAAAGCATCTGTCAGGTCATCATCATAGAACACTACAAAAAACAAGATCAAGAGCATATGTATAATGAAGGATATAATTTAATTAAGCCTCTGTTACGAAACAGCAACAGGCTTTAGTTTGATTACTC
Organism: Oriolus oriolus; assembly: GCA_013400235.1. Classification (NCBI taxonomy): domain Eukaryota; kingdom Metazoa; phylum Chordata; class Aves; order Passeriformes; family Corvidae; genus Oriolus; species Oriolus oriolus. The sequence continues at coordinate 2,323,956 of VXBT01005579.1, forward strand.
TGATCAAACAAGTCACTATTCTATCTAAGTGCAAAGTACGTTTTTAATGGCAACAACTGACCCTGTAAGGGTATCCACTGCTGCTATTTATGTCACGCTTACTTTAAGCTTTCTCTCGTCAGAATGGGGATCACTTGTCAGACAATTTACAAGCTTTAACAAGAATTCTCTCAGTCTGAAAATAATCTTGCTATAAAGCTAAAAAAACCCCATGGTATCAGAGAGTACAGAGCCTTTTTTCTTACAAAAACCCAAACCAGGCCATAATTAATTAACCCTTATAACCAGATGTCCTTTGAAAGCAGTCTTGCAACTCCTTTCAATATCTTAACTAAAACCAATTCTCCTTTATCTATAGATCAAAACAACAATGGTTTTCCTAAACAGATAAGCTAGCCTGTCATTTTAAAGTCCTTTAGCTAAGCAAGAAAAAAAGCAGGAAAGTGATATCCAAAGGCACAGACTCCATGGGAAAGTGCAGCATCTGAAATCGTTATTCACATTATAGAAAATCTTAGTCTAATGACCTCTTTATCATTATTTGCACAGAAGTTATGTAATACAAGACAATGATAGGACAACACAACTCTTCTGATTCACCAGTTACTTGTGATTGTGTAGAGCAATTTATTTAGTCACAAAGAATTAACACACCAAAGAAAAGGAAGAGCTAGTAGCTTGCAACATGTGTTCTCCCATTGCTAATTCAGAATGTAAATACAAATGTTTAGAAAAGAAAAATACAGGCAGGAACACTTAAGGCAGAGCTTTAGCAAATTAGGTAAGGATCTGACCTATTAGATTTTAAAAGCAAATTAGGTATGTTTAAATTATTACTCATAATGCTCCAGTGTTCAATTTAAAAGCTCTTTGCATTTTCCTACCATCAGCTGCCATTATCACAGAACAGTGATCAAGCAGATCAGCAATCTCTTCTTCAGACCAGCTATAAGGAGCTCCAGGATCTGTAAGAAAGAATATGGCTTTGGTGTACATGATTAAATGTCTCAAATGACTGGAGAAAAGGAACTTCTTAGCTCCTGTGGGCAGCTGCTACTCCATAAACAGAGCACACCACTGAAGGGAAATCAAAACCTTCCTCTGTGCATTCTCTGAAGTTCCCTCAGTCTTCTGCTTTCTCTGTGTTACGTCCAACCCTCCCAAGGCTGACTGGCAAGCAAAAGGTTTTTTTCACTTCAGAATTCACAACCCTGTAGCAAGATCACAGCTTTAAATACATTAAAGCAAGTACTCCCTTAAACAAAACCCCAAATATATCCTTATAAAAGTTTTGATTATTCTTCACATTTTATCATGCTTTTAAAAAATTATTCTTCATTAAAAGAATCTTTACTTGAAAGTCTAATAAACATAAAACCTTTTCAACTGGCAGTATCAAATATTATCATAAACCAGAATTCTTTTGAGGCCCAAGAGAGGCTTTTGAATATGTAAAACCAAACACCAAGCCCAATGTAAAAGGACCCATTATAAGCACCTACCAGTGCAGAATTCATCTTTCAGCCAATCCAGTTCTTTCACTTTAACTTCCCCTCCTGTGGGTGGAGAAAAATCACATCAGTCACAAATGGCCTTTCAGACAGCACCTGAGCTAAAGTAAAGAGTCAAAGTCTGACCACACAACATTTACCTCCTGGCTCCATCAGGTGTTTGTTTAGCACAACATTTTGCTCACACATGGCCAGAAGATCTTCACCAACATCTGGAAAAGAAGTAAAAATGATATCAAAAATGAGAACATTTTGTATGGGCCATGTATGCCTCTTAGACTAATACCTGAAATTTCTCTCAAGCCCATGAGATTAAGGAAAATTCAGAGCAACTCTGTCCACTGATGACTGCTTCCCTAGATTCCTTCTTCCTTTTGTCTTTCAGTGCTAAGCTCTGAGCAACCCTTGAAGAAAGAAGTCAGATCCCTACACTACCTATTTTAATCTGGACATCCTATCTTGAGTTCACTGCAACATCTCTTGCTTTTAAACTCTTGTGCTTTCTCAGCCCCTTGAGAAAGCTCCTGTTATTTTTCAGTAAATAACACAACTTGATACACATCAATAAAAAATTATTAGCTACACCTGAACAGATGAGTCAGAAAATACCAGGAAGAAAGCACTGCTTTGAGAAGTTTCAGGAAAATATTTAACTGAAAATAACTGCCTTACCTGTGCAATAAACTCTCTTGGCAACTGTTCCCATGATAATGCTGGTAATTCCAGTGCCACCTCCAAGCTCCAGCACGGAGCAGCTCCTGAACGTGTCCCTCCTAAAGAGAATGTAATCAGCCAGCAGGAAGGCAGCACGCCACACCTGGGGACAAGGGAAGCAGTTAAAACTCAGGCAGTTCTGAAGCACATTCCATAAAAATCAAGATACTACAAGGCAGAACACGTACTTGTTTACCAACGTCTTCTAAGGGGGTTGCCATAGTGTGTTCTGGGGAAATGAGAGTAGAGCAGAAATAATTATCTCGAAATTGCTCAAATCAAGTTCCACAGTGCCAAGTTTGAAACTAAGGCTATGCTTCCCTTTCAGATATAGAGCTAAACACTCTTCATTCTATAGAATGCTAGATAATGCCAAACACCCACTCTAGCTAAGGAGCACTGAGTTTCCCATGGTATACAACTGCCCAAATCACTTTCAAAGAAAAAAGGTAAATTTTTATTTGCAGTATCACAGTATTATGTTCATTATCTTTTTTCACTTAACAAACTGCTGTTCCATTTCTAAAGAAAATCCATTTTTCTTTTGTTTTACAGAAACATATTTGCCCCATTTCTCCTTGACTGAAAGCTTATTATTTACCTATTTTAACAACATCACTGCAAGTGCACTCCTGCTCTTCATCTTCAAAAGCATCTTCTTTCCCTTTCATCAGAATTACAGGGCACACTATATCCCTCAAAAGATCCTCTGCTTCCAAATCAGAGGCACTTCGAGGCCTCCTGACCACTTCCAAGTCTCCATCATCATCTAGCAGAGCTTCTACTCCTCCACTATTTAATTCTCCTTCTTTTTTCATGTTACTCCTGTCCTTGTCACACAGTTCATCTCCACTTCTGCACTGTTGTTCTCTTCCTGTTGTAATTTCTCTCACGTGTTTCCCAGATGCTAAATCTTCTGTGCTCCAAAGGAGTTTGAAATAGGACAGGAATACTGTAAGAACACAGCATGGGGAGTAAAGGTTAAACACCAGATGAGGCAGAATCTGTGCACAACTTCCACATGCATCAGATTTTGGTGTGCATTACATGTATTAAAAACCTATAGAATAAAAATTGATACAGGTAACTTGAAATACAGTTTTATTTGCTAGGAAGAAATACTTCTGTTATTAAGTTCTGTCAGTAGAAATAAATGAAGCCCTTTCACAGTCCACTGGCTGACTCAGCATCTGCACAGTCACAACACGCACATTCATCTGATTTAGAAATTTATTTTAACCATTGCCAGAGGGGATGGTTTCTTACATCCTCCAAAAGTTGTTCTGTTCACACAAGTTCAAACCAAGTTGAAAGCAGAATCAGTAGAAGTTAGAATTCATTTCTTTTGGTTAAGATTCCCATCTTGTAAGAAACAAGCATGTTCTAGTAAAATGCAAGTTGAATTTTTGCTTACTGCTTTGAAGGTCTTTAGGAATTCAAGCAATTTCAAGCCTTGAAGTCAGTATACAACAGTATATGACAGCAGAAATAAGTGGACAGGAGGCACTTGCCAAAGCTGACACTTTTGTAATTTTTTTAAAGTGTTCAAACTGATTATTCAAAGAGATTAAACGACTTAAGCTATTCTCAATGACCAATTAATTACAAATCTTCTACAACAATCACTCAGTGACATCAGCATCTATTAAAATGTTAAGTTATTGAAACATGGACCTTGCAGTTTTAATCACAGGAATCTATACTGCCTGAATACTACACATGAAGAAGAATAACCATTGCATAGTCCTTCCATCTATGTTCATTCCCAACAAAAGGGAAGAGATGAAGTGCTTGCCACCACTGCTTTCAACAACTGCACAATTTATGGAGTTCTGTTCCAGTTTCTTTAGCAGGCAAGACATTCCAAGGTGGTCGACTGAAATCTGACTGAGGTTCCTCTCTAGGGAGACCATTTCTAGCTAGATCAAATAAAATCTCCAATGCCTGTCCCAGAATGAGAATTCTTTTAAGCCTCCACTGTTTGCATGATGGCCAGATGAAACTAATTTGAATAGAGGATGCCATTAGTGAATGAAATTATTTGTTCACCAAATCCATTCTGATCCTCTGCGTTTCTACAGCATTCAAAAGGTGGAAAGTCAAACTGACTAACAGGGGAAGAGACTAAATCCCCATAAACTTCCCTAAAACACAGCAAAATGGCAGCGGTAGATTGTCATGGCACTAAAGGCTGTCATAGTACAATCCAGTTCTTGTCTCAATAACTGGAGGAATTTCCCAGATAGAGCTCATTCAGAGTAGGTAGAACACACTGTCACTTCCTTCTGTTGAAAGGTTCTTTGCACCAAGCAAAATCACAGCAAACACGTGCCAAACAGCTTGAAGACCCACCACGGCATTAATTACCTGGGTTTTGACCTGAACAGGGTCAAAATTATTATTCATTTCCTTGTCAGGCCTACTTTTATAATTTTTCACATTGTCATACACTAGAACAGCTGCAGAAGTTACTCTTTTTATGTCACAACTGGGTTTGAAAAAACAATTAACACTTCTGTCACAGCAGGACTTTTGTACAGAACATTTTGCCAGCAGCTCCAAGGGCAGCTCCCTTGACAACTTTATAGCAACCTACAAGCTGGCAATCAGCCAGGGGCATTTGCCAACTCATTTCCTCTACAGCCTTCACTCTTCAAATTCTGTGTCAGTTAAAGCCACTGCTATTTTGAGTTTTCTTGCTGACATTTTTTTTGAAGCAAACACCCCTCCAAAAAAAACCCCAACCCTACCAACAAAAAAAAAATCAAAACCAAAAAAACACCACAAAACCCAAAGAAAGCTGTTAGGCTCCTCTGGAATTGATGATAAACCATCACATAAACATTTAATTAAACTTCATAAATTGAAGTTTCATACTGATAGTTTTTATTTTAAACTTAAGTTACACTGTCTAAAACCCCTGGGTTCTCACCTTTTGTTTGTGTTCAAGGAACATCACAACCTCTTTTTTCACTCATGATTCCCAAAGTGCTATACTGACACTATAGCTCAATGAACAAATACATAAAATTAAACCTGCAAGTGAGTAAATTTGGTTACTTTTTCTCAGAAAGTAATTTAAAGTTTAATTTTTAAGACAGGCTGTCTACAAGTTTTCATTTCTGGAGTTAATTTCATGAGGAGAACACTCTTTCTAAAGATTGAGTAGGAGGTGATTCTGTTTATAACTGGAATAAAATATGTAACTATTAATATCAACCACTTAGAGGAGGATTCAGCCATTACAAAGATATAAATACAGTCAAAATACAGCTCCATCAGTGTAAGCATCCATTACCTGGCTGTCCAACTGCATTCAGTCGTACCATGAGGTGTCTTTTGTTTGGACAGTGCAAGTGAACGTCAGACAGCACAGTGTCACTTCTAAACGTGGGGTTATCCATCTCCTTCTCTGCTAAATCTACCATGGTGTGCTGGTGAGAGGAACATCTGCAGTGCTCAAACAGTCCTTTGTACAGCGCTGCCACAAAGGGATTCCGTTCTCTTGCATTTACAGGCGTCCAGTAACAGTTTTGCTCAGCAAGGGAACCTCAGGACATCGCTCCTGAGAAGGTGTGGCAAGGTGTGATCGTGCAAGCTCCACCAGTTGCTCCAAGACAACAAGTTGGTCATCAGGATATTCAACCTAAAACCAAACACAGGCAGCTTTTAGTGGTACCCTGACACTGTCTGAACATTCCTCCAGCAGTATTTCAGAAGATAAAAATCAGATGACACTGTTAAATGAAGTAGCAATGCTCCAATGCTCTCTTTTACAGAATCCTCAAACACATAACTGTTAGTAAGTCAGTGACAGCCACTGTGTATTTTAGGAAGAGCTACTAATTTGCTTGTGTTACAGACAACTTCCCCTGAAAAAGATCAAATGTTACCATGACTGCACAGAATTACAATGCTAAATCAAGGTCTTCAAAGGAAATAAGGCCATTTCCTGTGCTGGCATTAACATCTTGAATGATTATGCTAAATTTGCTATTATCTATTTGTGCTTGAACAAGATCAGTGGTTCAGGCTGGAAGGGATCGCAGTGGGTCATCCGGTCCAACCTCCCTGCTCAGGCGGGGTTATCCCAGAGCACATGGCACAAGATTGTCTCCAGATGGCTCTGGAGTATCTCTAGTGAAGGAGATTCCACACTTTCTCTGGACAATATGTTTCAGTGTGTGGTCACTGCACAGGAAAGTTCTTCCCCATGTTCAGGTGGGGCTTCCTGGGCATCAGTTCCCGCCCACTGCCTCTTGTCCCATTGTGGACCCCACGGAGCAGAGCCTGGTCCCTGCTCTGACACCACCCTTTGATATTTATACACATTAACAAGGTCCCCTCTCAGTCATTTCTTCTCAAGGCTAAACAGCCCCAACTCCCTCAGCCTTTCCTCGTAAGAGTAATGCCTCAGACCCGTGATCAACTTAGTAGCTCTCGGCCGGACCATCATACATATCCACACTCAGAACACTCCGAGCTCTAGAGGCAGCCTCTGTTATCTGCAGCTGTGCAGTTCTGTTAACTTCTGCCACACCTGTCCCAGCTCCAAACCTGCCCCTTCCCGGCGGGACTCCGCGCAGGAGCCAG